>VCRD01002459.1:34081-87947 GCA_006783055.1 Trinorchestia longiramus | reverse complement strand
ATGGGGGTCATGATGGGGTCATGATGGGGGTCATGTTGAAGGTCATGATGGAGGTCATGATGGGGGTCATGATGGAAGTTATGATAGGGGTCATGATGGGAATCATGATGAAAGCCATGATGGGGTCATGATGGGGAATACGTGGACAAGGAGGTTATGATGGGGGTCATGATGGGGTCATGATGGGGGAGACGTGGACAAGGAGGGTAGTAGGTAACTCATAAGACCCACTGGTTTTTCTCCTCCATTGGCGAGGAAGATTTCGAAAGCTTTCAGATGACTTCATTAATGAGGCTAGAGAGCGTGAAGAATGAGTACAAAAAGCAATGAGCTCTACAGGAAAGAGCGTTGAGATCAGAGGATTTTGTGCCGGGGAGTTTTCGTAATTGTAAGACACCGAACACGGACGTTCACTATATAAAAAAGTTGCTTTAATGGGAAGCTGTAATTATCAGAAATTTTGGTAATGGGGAGCTGTCATAATGAAAAGTTTTAGTAAAGGGAAGCATTCACAATGAGATGAGGTTTTAGTGATAGGGAAGCTTCGGTAATGTGGAAGTATTGATAATGGGGAAAATTTTTGTAATGGATGTTTCGGTAATAAGGAAGTTTTGGGAATGGAAAATTTTGATTATAATAATCAAAATTATTATAATCAAATGGAAAATTTAATGGAAAATTTTGTTTTCGGTAATAGAAATTTTAATGTAGAATTTTTCCCAACAAGATTATGATTTTTATTATGCATACAAGTACATCAACCGTACTCACTCAGAGTGTTATGAGTGGCAGCAAGCATCTCAAGAAAGAAAAATTCAACAAATGATATGTACAGAAAGTATCAGAGATACTCTAGCAGGAGGTCGGTTACACGGGACACCGGCCTCATCCGCAAGAGAGAAAGAGAAATAAATAATATAAGATATGGTTTACCTAATTGCACAACTAAATTTACTACAGATTCCTGCTAAAAGTTTTAATTCTGCAGCCTGAACATACTACTGTGGAGCGTTAAGACTGAATGAACCAACTGCCTTCCTGAACTCTATCAAAAATCATTTACTCTAATCGTATATTCTTAATGTTTCGTTTAGTAGTTAGGTGGAATTTTAAAATAAACGTTTAGCAATGTCTTAAAATTTACGCGACGTTTTGTCCAGTAAAAGAATAATTTGGTCGTTAAAAGATCAATTCTCTGAGGCATGATGAAGTCAGACACCATCAGCCCACGCGTCTGAGTTGCGCTAGAATCCTACACATCTGAGGAGCGTTAATAATAAGATGCTCGCTTGCTTAGGGTACGTCATCCGTTACGATCATGACAGACGTCCTGAAAATTTTTCCAGTGGTGAGAGCGTCGGTGACTGGATGGAACCACTGAGCTCACCGTCCATAGGAGGTTTTGCTTCTGAGAGTCACTGCTAAAGCTTCGATGCTCAGGAAGTGTTGTACTTAACTTTATTTGAACTGCTGTCGTCTCAAAAGTCCATTAGAAAAACACGATTTTAGTCCTGCATTTAAAATATTTGGGTCAAAAGTTGGTGAAAATTAAATAGAAGACATCCTATCATCTGTGATGATATTTGAATTTTTCGTTTAGGTAAAATATCCGTGATCCCTGAGAGAATCTCAAAAGAGTTCAAATCTTCAAGTAAAGATATTTTACGATCATACAATATTTTCAAGATACGGTAGGGTCCCGCTAGCGCTGTCTTCAGGTCTATGTGGCCTTCATGCCCATCAGAAATGGTAACTAGCTTTTACTTTCTGCATATCTTGTTCATGACTCGAGCTAAGATTCTTATAAGAAAAAGACCTGGAATTCGAGTTCTCTGAGACGTACTTGTGTTCATTTGGAACGCTGCTGGTGTGAACAGCTGCGGATGTGAAATGCATTACTAAATTGTTGTGCATTTGAAGGAATTTTCACTACGTGCTAGCTTAATTCATACAGAACAATTGCCTGTGTTTTGAAGAAGAACAGAAGGAATTTGCACTACGCAGAAGCTTTATTTTACTCTGAGCGAGAACCCATAGTTTCCTGACCATTTATTTACACCACTAATGTAAGAAAAGTTTAAACGCGTTAAACAAAGCAAAGGAACAAGTCGCGTCTTTGAAAATAACAAAGCACTGGCAAGAAGAGATCCGTGTGGTCATTTTCCGTCCCCGTGAAGCCCTACGAAGTGAGGTGCCGGGAGCAGATCCCATCAGGGAGGGAATTTCTCAATTTATGTTTTTTCAGAGCAACACAGAAGGACGAGCGCAGCTCACTTCTCATCTTAAGAGCACACGCAAAAGATCCACAAAATTTGGGTACATTTTCTAGAACGAGAAAGAAAAACATTTTATTTCTGTTCAATTTTCATGGAAAAGGTCAGTCAGAAAATGTGCTGGCAGTCTTAGGTAGTTCATGATTGAAGACCAAAGAGGTCATAAGCAAAATATCAAGTTTTATAATATCCTTAATAGAAAACTCCATCGCTTATCAGGCCCATTACCGTAACTTGAAAGTGGCAATGGAAAAGAGACATAAGCAATTTCATCAATATAGTTATTTACAATAATAATGATTATTATCAATTTTATTATTGTCATAACTATTATCATTTATATTACTATTATCACTTAATTCACTAATCATTATTATACTCAATCATGGTTAAATACTGTTTTTGCTTAATTCAGACAATCATTACTGAGAAACTCATTCATAATTTAGTCTAAGTTGCGTCCCCATAGGAGTAAAAAGTTAGCGTCTTAATTTGCACAGTTCTTTAGGGCGGCCGTAAAATCAGCATCAGTATCTGAAGGAAGCAAAAAGGTGAAATAAGAAGAAATGAGAAAAAATAAAAAGCAGAGCCAAACATCCTCATGCAACAGGTTGGTCGCATGGTACACCGGGTTCCTGAGCGAAGAGACTGAGATGGGAAAAAGGAAATATAAAGCTCACTTCCTGAACCCACAACGGACAACTGTCAATGAGTAAGCTAAAACCTAAAGAAACTACTGAACACAGCCAGCCGGCAACTAAAGCACACGGTGCGAGGGCTGTTTGGGGATATTTCTAGTATATATGTTATATACATACAAAATGATTTTTCGCAAAAAAATGCATAGATTTTAATGAAATTAGTACGAACATCATTGATGATACTTCTTTATCAAATTATTCTGTGAAATCACCTTTGGTTTCAATGACTTCTTCTACGCGGGTCCGAATCCGTTCACAAGCTGAAATTAAAAGGATCCTATGCATTTTAGACATCACCTGGAAAATGAAGTTATGGTACAATGGAGGCTTTCAGTGAAGCTATGGTACTATGAGAATGTTGATTAGTCTTTATTTCAACAACACTCCGCACGTAATAGTCCATAGGATTTAACTCTGGCGGGTTTGGAAGCCACAAATTGGAGGACATACGACCGTAAAAATTATTTCATAACCAAACAAACAAACAATCTTTATTTCCAATCAAGTACACAGTAGTACATAGACATTTAGTACATTGGTTTTTCAAATTCTTAAGGTTAACATTCTTAGAGAAAGGATGATGGTGAGCTCCATGCGACGATCCTGGGATGTGTCCATGGGCGGGAAGTTGAG
Source organism: Trinorchestia longiramus (assembly GCA_006783055.1). Taxonomy (NCBI): domain Eukaryota; kingdom Metazoa; phylum Arthropoda; class Malacostraca; order Amphipoda; family Talitridae; genus Trinorchestia; species Trinorchestia longiramus. The sequence continues at coordinate 84,340 of VCRD01002459.1, read as the reverse complement.
GGCTTACCGATAAGTGCGAGCTCACGGCGTGAAACGAGAAACAGCTCGTATTCATGGCCGGGTTTCGAACCCGCAGAAGTCTTTCTGCACAAGCAGAGACCCGATACAGAACACGGGCCGCAGACCACTCGACTATGGTGACCAATCTTGGATTACTATGACTTTGTGAGAGGGTGCCGTGTCTTGCTGAAAGACGTGGGGCCTTCCTTTAGATGCTTTATCTATCCAGGACTTAACAACCAGTTTCAAACCATCAATGTATTCAACAGCATTAATTCTGACACCCAGTGAGAAAATGGAAGGTAGCATGACATGACCTTTACTATTCACAACTCCTAAAACCACCACAATAGCTGCAAATTTGGTGTGCATCACCCTGGGTACTTCAGAAAAATCTGCATTAATAGTTGAAATGCATCAGTATCTGAAATAAAAATAATATAAATGAATTGAGTGTGTAATGAACTGAAAACAATATGTCCTCAAATAGCCCTCGTACCTTGCACACTGACGAGAACATATCGTATCAGTGTACTTCCTTGTCCTGAGTGAGACTACGAGTTGTCTTACACCTTTTCCTTTGTGAATTTTTGTCATTACCTTGACAATTAAGAAACAATTCAATAGCTCACAAATACTCGAACACCACACATTCTCTCCTTACGATTTCCCGAGCCACGCTGGTTCTCAGTGAATATTCGAACCAGCAAATATCCGAAAGAAAATACACAGGATTTTTCAGTTTTATTGAAAGAAATGCTGTATTTTCTATCAAAATTTCACCATCGTCGTTTCGGGACACTTTACGAGAGAGATGCCATGTTCACTGAAACTGAGAATAACCGTCATAGAAGCGAGTTTTTTAATACAAATATTCTTGAGCAAATCACAATCTCCAGAAAAAATGAAACACGAAGCTTTTGCCGAAGACTGGTTGGTTGCTTCGTTTTTTGCTGATTCTTCTTCCGTGCACACACTCTCCGATAAAAGCTTGGCTCCAGCTGGAAATGAGTAGCATTAGTTTAATGGCGACGCTCTCGACGCCCATTATTGGTAATTGTAACCGGAAATGTCATATAGTTTCCACTACTGTTATTGGTAACTGCAGCAGGAAATGTCAGATAGTTTCCACTACTGTTATTGGTAACTGCAGCAGGAAATGTCAGATATTTTCCACTACTGTTATTGGTAACTGCAGCAGGAAATGTCAGTTAGTTTCCACTCTTGTTATTGGTAATTGCAGCAAGAAATGTCAGATACTTTTTACTACTGTTATTGGTAACTGCAGCAAGAAATGTCAGATATTTTCCACTACTGTTATTGGTAACTGCAGCAGGAAATGTCAGTTAGTTTCCACTATTGTTATTGGTAACTGCAGCAAGAAATGTCAGATATTTTCCACTACTGTTATTGGTAACTGCAGCAGGAAATGTCAGTTAGTTTCCACTATTTTTATTGGTAATTTCAGCAGGAAATGTCAGATACTTTTTACTACTGTTATTGGTAACTGCAGCAGGAAATGTCGGTCAGTTTCCAATGCTGTTATTGGTAATTGCAGCAGGAAATGTCAGATACTTTTTACTACTGTTATTGGTAACAGCAGCAGGAAATATCAGTTGGTTTCCACTACTGTTATTGGCAACTGCAGCAGGAAATATCAGATACTTTTTATTACGGTTATTGGTAACTGCAAAAGAAAATTACAAGGACATATCAAAATTATTGTAGAGGAAATACGGAATTTTACGACAGAATACTAATAACGTAGTAATGTATTTTTTCTTATGACTTTAATGTTGTTCTTAAGTAAAAGAAGGAGACACGAATAATCGGTGTAGGAAAAACTGCATCCAGTATCTGGAGTCTTAACTCAATTCAGACGCTAGGTAGGCCCACATTACGATTGACTTTTCCTTGTATTTTACACTATGTTTTTTACACGTTTAAAATGAAATTTATGAAGCCAAGTTTGTTAAATACAAACTCAAGGCCATCACTCCCTTCACTCTCTAGGCAAAACTTCTGTTTTTTTCTGAGATTTCTTCATTCCACAGAACGGGCCATGAACTTTCTAGACCCTATAGCATGATTCGAAAACTATGGAGTTTTCGAAAACTATTGAGTAAAACCGTACTTAGTTTGGGTTGCATAGAAGTAAGACCAACACGAGTTGCAATACATCAAAACGAGGATCACATTTCAGACACGATGACGTTCAGCTACAATTAAGGGCCATCACCGAGCACACGTGATGTGCTCTCCCACGTCAGAGATTGTGGCTCCTGAAAATATTGATGATTGTAAACTCGCATTCCGCGTACGAAAAAAGACTTCGATCAGAATATTCAATAAATATCATGTAGCACAAGGCTGAAATAGTGGAATATGACAAGGACAAAATAGTATTGAAATATATACCTAATTTGCCACCTGACTAATAGGTCAAAGAAAGTCAAAGAAACGGTAAAACACAACCGCCACGCGTGAATATTTATCCAAGGCTTGTATGTCCCTAATGTATTATCAGTTACTGTTGATTCGAGTAAGTATTATAATTTAATCCGCAATTATAGAAAATTTAATTATAATCCACTTACTTATTAAATTATTGCATACCATAAATCCAACAATTGTGTACCACAAGTCAAATAGCATGTACTGATGCCTATACGCGATTGGGGATTTCGGTAGCAGCTCAAAAATAGAACACTTGTCTCGTTCTTGTTGACACATTCTATACTAGCTAAGAAGGGTACTTTATAAGGATTCTCTTGACATACTATGATACTCCATGCAACGTGAAATTCTTCAATTTCAATATACTATTGCTGTTATTACGCGCAGCTCATAAAAAGGGTTGGTAATGGTATAAACAAGCCAATCATCACCTACTACAGAACATCTTTGGTACAATCATCACCTACTACAGAACATCTTTGGTGCAATCATCACCTACTACAGAACATCTTTGGTACAATCATTACCTACTACAGAATAACTCAACTAGCGAGTCCAACTAGATCGGAATAGAATAGAATAAGGCAATAGGAACGAGCCGTTTGGCCCATTCTCGGGTCGATACCCAACTACACGGGAACAGAAGGCAAACTCAACTGGAGCTTTCTGTGGAGAACTCAAACTTCATCAGCTCACAAGAAGTGGTTCTCAAGCAGGGTCAACTGAAGTCAGTACATAATACTAGTCAGTATGCAGCACACTGTAGTCAGTATATGATACTAGTCAGTATGCAACACACTGGAATCAGTATATAATACTAATCAATATACAACACACTGGGGTCAGTATTTAATACTAGTCGATATACAACACACTGGAGTCAATCTACAAATACCAGCTTTGTTTATTATGAAATAGATTTTAAATAACATCATTATTCGTAGCGCTGCTCAATTAAAAAGCTCTCACCTCTAACTAAAGTATCAATATTTATTTTATTTACCTTAATATGCTCTCATAGAGTTCAGTGCTTATTTCAAAAGAGCTTTATGCGATCTCGAGCTGTACTGAAATTGGTTTAAGACGTATAAATCCTCAGAGATTATGTCAAACACGTCTATTATAATCCATAGAACACGCACTGGATTCGTCACTGGTTATGTTTTCTCACAAACTAAAATGTTTCCTGAATCTCGCAGCATCATTGCAATTGATTGCTATCGCGGCGAGCTCGACAAACAGAGTTTTCTGGACGTACAACCTGAGAAACCGTGTTTTCTATACTGAAATGTCAAACAAACAAACGTTTTGCGTCCCAGAAAAATGAATTTCAAAATTTACAAGTCAATCGAAGAACGAATAACGGCAAGCAATTTGTTAAAGTGACTCGCTTGTGAAAAGTCGGACTGTTCCAACTGATATAAAAGGCGAGCTGTATTTTATATCGTAACAAATCCTTGAAATTGAGGAATAACACGGGGTGTGATATGTTGTGTGCCAGCCATTTATAAAATGTTTGAGTTTATCAGACAGAAGACAAAGCAGGAATTTTATTCTCTTGTGGTGAAGATATTTATTTGTTAGTCCTAGCATTGATGTAGAGACGTCTCTTTCTATGTTCTTAAAAGAGATTGGATCGAGGAACAAAACATTCAAGAAGAAAATCAAAGGCAGCTTCGATTTTTGTATCGAAGGAACAGAAAGAACACTTTTAAACCCCTAATGTAGACTCTATATTCACATTGACCAGCTAAACGGAAGGAAATGAATCAAACCAGAAGGTCGTGAGCTGAGTTCAAATTTTGAAGAAAAAATTTTGAAGCCTGAGTTTTTGGTCCAAACTACGACTTCTGATTCCGACTTCTACTTATCTGCGGACACTCGATTCCGTCTCCATGAGTGGATTTTGATTAGAAGGCTCGACTTCAAGACTGAGTTCTGAAAAATACCTGACTCCAAACCTAAGTCCTCGAGACAACCCGACTCCAAGATTCACAAGAGCACAAGTCTGACGGAAATTCAGTGACTCAGGACTTTAGAAAAAGCTTGTTTTCAGCAACGTACCAGACAAGCGCACGGAGTTGGGAAAGAGTAACACGAAAAAACTTCAATGGAACATTGCATCACTTTAGAGGCGTAGAACAACTGTTCACCAAGCCACACCGGGAGCATCACGCCACACCGGGAACCTCACGCAACTCCAGGAAGCCACAGTGGGAGCATCACGCCACACCGAGAGCCTCACGCAACTCCAGCAACCCACAGTGGGAGCATCACGCCACACCGAGAGCCTCACGCAACTCCAACAACCCACAGTGGGAGCATCACGCCACACCGGGAGCATCACGCCACTTCAACAAGTCACACTGGAAGACGAAATGGCGAGAGACGGTCAAGAGCGTCTTGGAAGTTGCAAAAGTGCAGCGTCCGCTTCATCTTATTACGACCGCCGGTGGAGCTGCTGCTGCCGCCCAGCGATAACCAAACTTGCTGGCAACGGAAGGAAAATATCGCATTCAACGACTTGTTGTGCTTGAAATTCACGGCTTTTGATTTCTAGATCATGAATTTCATACTCAACAAGGCAACGTATTTGTATCGTTTTTTCTTACCGTGTGCTGAAAGTCGTTCTTTGGAAATGAATGTCATTCACTGCCATGATCTCTTTGAAATTTACCTCCATGGATAAAATTATAACATACGATGGTAACCCTAATGATTAAGTAATAACAGTAATAAAACAATTCTTAGCGCTTAATACTTGATGCTAACTAAAAAAAGCTGCGATCCCTTGCTCATTCAGGGAAACCTAATCGATGATGCAAGACTTAAAAGAAAGAAGGAGACCATCACGCACTGTGATGTCTGAGAGCACGTTCCAGAAGCCCAAGTTAAAAAAAGGCAATTCACCTATTCCCACGCTCAGAAAGCGTACAACTTTAATATTTCTAGTGTTAAAACTGCACCTTTGACTGATTCATAACATAAATATTTCATAAAATGGTAAGCAGGACATGGTGTGGTTTAATTAGATCACTGGCTCTTGGAAGGAGAGAAAAGATGTCCAACAACTCTGTGTGAATATATTATGGGTCCTAAAGGAAAGAACGAATCGTAAAGAAAAAACAGAATTCTGAAGGACAGACGGAATTCTAAAAAAGGCTGAATCTTGAAGAAAAGGTCGAATTTCAAAAAGGCAGAGTCCTTGAGGAAAAGCAGAATCCTGAAGAATAGGCAGGATTCTAAAGAAAAGGCAGAATCCTAAAGAATAGGCAGAATCCTTAAGGAAAGGCCGAATCCTAGAGAATAGGCAAAATTCTAAAGGAAAGGCAGAGTCCCAAATGAAAAGCGGAATTTCAAATGTCTTCATTCAAGCTTCGTCCTCAAGTTAATTTAATTTTTTTCCAGAATTCTATGAAGACTTTTGGTGAACCATGGAGAACAAGGGACTGCTTAGGAGATGAAACAATGAAACAATTCACGAAAGAAATTTTTAGCTTATGAGAAATCGTTCTTAACAGAGATCGTTTATCCTGACGAAGCTGACTAGTCATGCCATTTACGTGGGAAAAGTAGCAACTCACAGACAGAAGTCTCCCTTCTTAACTCTCACCTCCCTTCAATCTTCACGTATGCATCCGTAGTATATGTATACAGTATGCTAATAAATATAGCTCTTATATATGTTAGAAAAACCTAACCTGTAGAAAAACTCAGACCTTCATCATTCAACATTGCTCACCTGGACTCGTGCAAGCGAGGCTGGTGGACGCAGCTGACATGAATCATAAATATTACGACGTGATTCTGAGCGGCTTCTGTACATGGTTAGAAGGCCAGTCCCTGAAGCGGTGTCTTAGTTGTACATGTTCTCTACCCCAGCAATTCTAACTTTGTACATTGACTGCGTTATGAAACTGCACTTTGACTCCTGACTCAAAACATTCTTTGCATTTTGGATTATGTATGTAGTTCAGTGAATTTGAAGTGAACCTTCTTTAGAAATCACATAATAGGTTTCATCACAACACAGGGTGGATCACAGATACAATGCATAACGATGGCATACTTCAATGTGCCTAACATTTCGCCGTTCTTTAAAATCACGATTCAATGTCCAACGAAATGCACAAAACATCTCAAAGAATTAACGAAATACAGACACATAAATATTGAAAAAACTCTCATACAGTACGTCTGTTGAAGGGGATGCGAATCTCATCTATCAAAAGAGGAGAAGAAAAAGCGATAAAACTCTCTAAACTTGTGTAAATAATGAAGTACAGGGTACGGCAGGTAGCATAATTTCATTTTTCTAAATACGTTTTCTTTGAAAAAAGAAAGTTATATTGCTGCATTCTGTATAAATAAATAATATACTACACCTACACCTACCTTCTGCAACAAATGATGCTGAATGTAGGGTGAGAAGCGAGGAATGACGTCAAGGAACGCTTTTCTGAGTTACAATGACGAAAACAGACATTTGGAGCGTAGGTTGTTAAACCGAAAAAATCTTACCATGCTTTCAAGGAGCGCTTAGTCGTTACTCCAAGGACCTCGCTTGTTAATAATAGTGCAAAACACGGCCTTCAAAACTAATCTCATTCCCTCAAAGCAGTTGAAGGTTTTGTAAAGTACTGCAAATGCATCCACAGAATGCTGGGTTCTCGTGTATACAACTCTAAAGGTATGGCTCCGTACGCTGGTGCATTCGAGTTTCAAGTCTAAGAACATACAATACGGGTGGAAGAAATGTTCAAAGGATGATGAACGTCAAAACTGTGATACGGAAGTAATGTTCAGAGGATGATACCGGTCATGACTGCCGCCTTTTGCAGTTTCCACACAAAACTGACACAGTCACCAAGTATGCCATCAGGTATGTACAAACGTTATAATTAAGTAATGGGAGCATTGCTTTAAACTTTAAGCATTCATTAAGTGCTCAAATGACCACACTTGTTTTTAGAATATTCAAATTAGACCGGAGACTCATAAAAACAAATGAATAAACTATGCTACAGTGTATAAGACAGAACTCGTTGATTGAACGTCCATTTTAGTTCTTTCACCATATTGTCGTCTCCAAATCCTTTGGCTGCTGTCGTTCTCCCAGGAAGAATAAGTGATAACTTCTCTAGCAAAAACTGTCAACGGAAACGAAGTTTCTCAGCTGGCAACAGACCGGAACACGCAAGGCCTTGGCCGGAGACCTGGCGTAAATCTTCACTTCGAGCAAACTTATCACGAACAACACGCCAGGGACAGGCAACTTCCAAAACTGACGGGGACAAACGAGGAAATTTTATAGATTGTGCAAGTTTTTACTCTCAGAATTAACCAACATATACGATAGATTCGAATTCGAATGCACAAGTTTTCGTAGTATCGGATTGAAGAAACCCAAAAATTTTGAAAATGAGTTCTGAACACATCGTTTATTTCTGATCACTTACAGTATTGACAGGAATTCGAGTGAATTAAATTTATTGAAAGTGTAGAATAGAATAAACAAAAATCGTACCCACTGCATTCATCAAATCTTCCCCTGACAAATAATATACCAGAGCGATATTGATACTGCTCTTTAAATTTATGTTATCATGCACAGTTCTAACAGAGTTGCTTTTACAGACAACATTTGTCAAGCATGACTGGTTTTAAAGACCACGATTGTCAAATATGACTTAAAAATTCATAGGTTTCTTCAACATTTTTAACGTACCTCACTCTCATCATATCAGGTTATCCGGAAAGTTCGTGCCAATTTTTAAAGGAAAGAAAAAGTTCAATATATATATATATACTTATATATATATATATATATATATATATATATAAGCCAATACATTTTTAATCAACCAAATATGAACCATTTTGTTGCACAAAGTGTTTCCATCTTTCTTTTGACAAGAAAATACTCTCATCGCAGAATTGAGGAGGTTTCATGCCAAAGAATTCATCAGGGTATCTTTTTAAGTCATCCAAGAAATTGAAACGTTTACTCTTAAGACTATTCTGCTAAGACCGAAATAAATGATCATTCGAAGGAGCAATATCTGGTGCATATGGAAGGTGGGATTACACATCCCAGCGAAGCTGCAGTAATTTCTGACAGGTTTCAAAAGAAACGTGTGGTCTGGCATTAGCCTGATGGATCACTGTAAACTCGTATATTTCTTTGGTTGCTTGTGATGGATTTTTCCTTTATGGAAATAGAAACGCATCAAGTGTGCTCTAAATGGAGGTGTAGTCAAATTTTACTTTTCCAAACTCAATCATGTTCTTAATAAGTCGAAAGATGAACTACTAAAAATCGGCACGAACTTTCCGGACAACCCAATAAAACAAAAGATAAATGAAAACTATTTATGACGACGCAAAAAATCCAACGAGGATAAGATTACAAAGGAGATAACCGAAGCATTTATGAAAGAAAAAGCTCCAGCAAAGGCGAAGTAAAAAAGAGCTCAAAGCTAAACTATAAAGTGGGATAAGAATGAGTCATTAATGAAGATGCACCTGAGAGCAAGGATTATAATGAGTCATGAGAGCAACAATAAAGATGAGTCATGAAAGCAACGATGAAGATGAGTCATAAAAGCAAGGAGAGATAGGTGTCTGAAGAAAAAAATGGGGTATGATAGTAAAGATGACACGAAGTTCATGTAACAGTTGATCAAACATTAATCGAGCTACACTGCACCAAGTCCACGTCTAGTACTCACATCCCTAAAAGCCAGACACAAGACACATTCTCACGCTAAATCTCTTACACAGACTTAAACAACATTTCATTTATTGCCCCCTAAAGATCAAGCATACGGTCTTTGTATTTCTGTGATGTAGTATGGTTTCTTCATACCGTCCGCATGCTTTGTTTGTTCTATGCATCACATCTATACCAGTCCTTTTCTTGTAACCCCATCTAGACTACTCATATCAGGACGTGGTCGAAAAAAATTAGCCAGGTATTAGGCTCTGAGGTCGTCTTAATTAATGCTACAGAAACAAACGTCAACCTAGTGAACGCAATTTATTTTTATGAAGCTTGCCTTCTGCTTCTGGCTGTTGTTATTCTGACAGAGGTCATTCCTTTGAGTTCAGGGACCCAGGCCAGAGAGCGAGCAACCTTACTTCTTTCCTAGAGTACACACACACGTTTAATTCAGAAAACGATACATCTAACAAATTAGGTAGACTTACAAGTAAATCAATTGTGTTAATGTAAGGAATGAAAGACTTAAAAATATAGATATGTCTACAAAGATAAATATATGGTACAAGTCAAGTAACTATGGTAGTTTAAACATGTGTCTTAGAAAGAGTTTACGTTATCCGTTTACCGTCACTAAATTACATGCTTTTTTAAGATGACAATTTTAATACTTGAATCTAGGAAGTCACTTGCACTGGACAAAATTGAATCACAATGCAGTAGACACCGTTAAAAGCTGGCTTTCGTCTCAAGGCTATTCTCCTGAAACTAAGACACCTGAATTATGACTGGCCCGACAGTAGGTTGGAAAAACATCACCAGGGCTAAAAAAACGGAAAACGAAGTATATGGAAATAGCAAGGACTACTATAAACAGGACGCGCACGGCCATATAGCTGACTACGTTAGCGGAGGCCAGTTCACTGAGCTGAGTGAGCTCAGTTAGTCATCAACTGTCACAGCGCGAGCTTTGTCGTAATCTGTCGTTCGGTTTGAATCGGACATTGTTGTTTATTTCGAAGCACATGGATGCATTTCTAAGTGGATATTTTTTGTTTGCAAAGTTTATTGCTAATTATATGTATTAAAAATGCCGAACAAGTGTGGGGTTGTGAACTGTCGGGGTAATTACGATGAGGAGAACAGGCGCCGCGTATTTTGCCTTCCGAAAGAGCAGTCTGAGAGACAGAAGTGGCTTGATGTTATTCACCTCGTGGAAACTTTGTTGTTGATCCAGACAAGTTTTTCATTTGTGAGATACACTGGGATGCTGACCCACCTTCGATCAAATTGCATGGTAGTTCTATGCAACCTGAAATCCCTTCTAGTATCTTCAATGTGCCTGATTCATGTGTGTCATCTCCAAAACCTTGACCTCGCCCGGCGAAAGTTGAAGTCCAACAACTGAGGTATTTTCTTCAGAAGGATAAGATTACTTCATATGATGCTTTCAAACCTGAACGTAACTTGCAGAAGCAGTATAAGAACTTGATTATTTCAAGATCGAAAGAAAGGCTTGTGTGTTTGTTCATGACCGACTACTTCAGTGAGTGCAGCTTGTCTGTGATTGTCGAAAACAAGCCCACTTTGAGTTCCCCACTGACGTTCAGTGCGTTCAAGAACGGCATTAGTACCACTGTTTAAGACACTTCATTCCAACAATGGTTTGAGATCGTATACGCAGTCCGAGAAACTGTGCGCTTGGCAATGAATTACGTATGACATCCCGTTTGACAAAACAATCCAAAATGTTTTCACCCTTCAAGCTCACACGTCAGCCTATGTCGACACCGAAGAGGAGAAGAAGTTTGTATTTTTGACACGTCAGTTGGAACTTTTATCACAGAAGCAGTTTTCCAAGAATGATTATTGTTTTGCTCTTCAATCATACCCAAAGGGTAATTATGAACAGCTCAGAGACTTTTTGGTGCTGCCATGCAAACGCAAGCTGCAGTACATCACTTCATCTATTGACAAGGACCAGGTGCTGAGGGAAACATTTGACAAAGTTCAGACACTGCAACAGAAGAATGTATTTCTTTTGGTAGATGAAGTACAGATTTGCCCAACTGTTTCATTTCTGGTGGGTTGCTGAGTGGCATGGCCGAGAACAACCGAGACTGCAAGGCCACTTCTATTATTTGTGTTATGATGAAGTCGCTGCACAAAGGGCCTAGTCTGATGATTTCTGACACCCGCCTACAAGCTGACGGCAGCATACCAGCTTGAGCATGGGAAGGAGGCTGCAGCTGCTGTTGAGAGGGCAAGTGGACGTGTCATCGGGTCTATTACAGACAACCACAAGGTGAACCAGCAGAAGAATAAGCTGTTTGAACGACTAGGTGATTGCAGTGCCACAACCAAGCATCCTCTTGACAACAAGCGTGTCTGGTTTCTCCTTTTTGACACAGTACATCTGCTAAACAACTGGAGCTACATCTGCTAAACAACTGCATCCGCAGCAACTGGATCAGTGAGAAGGGCCAGAAGATCAGTCTTGACAATGAAACAACGGCATCATTTGCAGACGTCAAGGAACTGTACGAGTCAAAGAAAGGCAGAATTCTGACGACTACTACACTCACTCAATTTGCTGCCAACCTCTCAAATTTGCTGTCAACCCCTCAGAGAAAGACTAGCAGAAGAATGCAGTCCTTCAGACCTCTGTCAAGAAAGCCCGGTTGGCTGACTAATCGCTGCAGTTTGATAGGTTTTTGCTTCTATGCCTGTTTGTTTATTTACGTGAATAGTTGTATGTTTGTTTGTTTGAATTGGAAAAGTTTTAACTATAATTCATTTTGTAAAGTCTAAAACTGCAGTAGCTCAGATTTCTATGAAGTGGCCACTAAGCTCACACAATAATACATGTTAAGTCCGGCTAAAATTGATATTTCAAAGCATTACAATGCTTTAAACGATTTAAAATTCACTGTAAAACCTTATTATCCCTTCTATTGCTTTGAAGAAGTAATTTTTGATCAATTTGTCCAATAGAAAATATTATATTACTAAGAATGCAATGGCCTAAGCTAGCGTAGTTAGCTATATGGCGGTGCACGTCCGGTTTATAGTAGTCCATGGGAAATGGAAAAGATGATAATCGAACCACGATTTTTAAAAGTAACATTTGGGCATTTCCCAGCAAAAAAAAACTTGGAATTGATGTTAACACCTGTCTAATAATAATAATAATAATAATAATAATAATACTAATAATGGAAACAGTGTTTCTCATAATTCAAAAAGGGATACAAATCACAGGGAGACCAGTACTGATACTACTATTACTTCTAATAATTATGATAAGAATAACATTGCTAATAAAATATCCATAAAAATAACCGATTTGTCAATAACAACTATCAACAACACCGTGCCTATAGTTTCTACAACTCAGCTATGTTGATAGAAATCACGGTATTCGTTCTACTGCTCTCAGTTGTGTCCGGACCACTAAGTACATCTACAACGCTGGCCTCGCTAGGCTGCAATCTTGACCAGCAATAATTATATAATTGAGCCATGCAAGCGTCGGAATAATGTAGTTGCAGGCCTTCGTTTACAGCTCCCTGCAATCAGGTTCTAATTCTGCTCACTGATTCTCTAATTAAGAATTATGTAGCATTCAGTGGCTGAAGCACACCGACAGCTGGGCACTAATTATAATCTTTCACCTGAAGCAAGATTAATTTAATTAACTTAACAAGACGTGTGGCATCACAGGCAAGTAAAAGAAACTGGGTGTAGAAGTTCGCTTTCTTATCTTTAACCCTTTAGGGCACGGTGGGATACTAAGTAACTCACCAATTCTGGTGGGTTACTTTAAACCTTTTAAATATGACTCCAAACCTTTTAAATATGTAACGCCCGTTCATATTAAACACGATGCTTACAGATAACTGTAATAATGATTAAATTAAATCAATCATCAGCAAGCCATACCATATGTACGGTCAACCAGTAATTAAACACGATGTAATTAAAGTAATTAAACACGATTTCGCATATTAAACACGATGCTTACAGATAACTGTAATAATGATTAAATTAAATCAATCATCAGCAAGCCATACCATATGTACGGTCAACCAGTATTAGAAATTACAATTTCAATTTAATAACAATCACAACTTTATGTCTTAAGTTTTCGCTCTCATAATTTTCCTTTTTCGGTCTTTCTCGGATGTTAAACATCCAATTCAGTTGAATGTAATGATGTCAAATCTAATCTGTACCTAAAGAAAATATTTCGCTCATCACCTAAAATCCGTATAATACCTACCACGTATTATATGTACGTGGTAGGTATTATCACCAATGATTACCTCTTAAGTCATCATTGAAAAAGCGAAGATTCATTTGTTTCCCCATGTATATTTAACGTTCATTGCGTGATGTGAATGTTCATGTATACCTGTAGGTACTGCTGTTCTATCATCTATGATACTACGCATAGAATACTTACCACTTAAGGATTTTATGATAAGGCATTTTTAAAAACCAATGCTGTTACATTTCTTATGTACCAACTTTATTGAAAATATACGTTTTTGTTTGTTTGTTTTGTTTTGGTACATTTATCCCTTTTTTACGTTCAAATCTTTTGCCTCAAAGGGTTAAATTGCAATAGAAAAGTTCACACCATCGTTCAATTGAGTTTGACATTCGGTTTAACCTTTCGCATTTAACTGCAGACTCCAGGAGTCGAAAACAATTCCGACTCCGACTCCAGGAGTCGAAAACAATCCCGACTCCGACTCCAGGAATCGAAAACAATCCCGACTCCAACTCTAGGAGCCGAGCCTAGTCCATGGTTTATTTCGAATAACAGGATCAGAAAAAACTTCCAACGTAGACCTTGCTTTTAAGGAAATTTGCAACATATATATATTTACCAATTTATATCTGCTATTATAATAATCATAACCCACGTGTTCAAATTAAGTTCAACTTCGGTCAAAGATATATAATTACAACAAACCTTTTTAAATATTCATAAATATAATTTCATAAACCAGAATATGATCAACCAACGGATTTCATTGCAAAACAATTGAAAAAAACAGAAATGGATAAACCAGCCGATTGTTTTGTGGATGATTTGATGAACCAGAAAATTACAAATTCAGGGAGGGAAGTAAGCATATTTTTGCGAGCAAACACACCGCAATTTTAACCGTCCCTACAGACAATACAGTCAATCCTACACATGAAAAGTTACCAATTAGATAGAAAACAAACTTGTACAGCAGCAAGCTTTAGTAAAACGGATGAAAACAAGGTCTAAACATTTTTTGGTGAACGGAGAAAAAGGTAATGCACCTGTAAAGGAAAAAAAAGAAACACTTGACCGGGTGATGTCACATAAATGAACAAATTTAACAAAGATCGAAAACGAATAAGTAATAGGAAAATAATTTAGAAAAATCCACGAAAAAATTATAGAAATGAGCACAGAATATAGAACGAAACACGTCATGAGGACATATAGATTTCAAAACACAGATATAAATTACCTAACATTTTCAAACTGGCGTGTTGGAACACACAACAATTGGTGGTCCAGATGACGAAGGCAGGAGAGTTAGACTAATGAGCAGCTCTTGCTGCTGTCTAGCCCACATGTCCTCTTGTCTAAAGCTGCCCTGTCCAACCGAATCGCTTGAACTTCCGACACTGAACTTTCTGTGTCACCATTTTAGGAAACTTGCTGAACAAAACGTACCGTTTTAAGCAATTTCTAAAGAACTGCAACGGTGTTACAATTTCTGAGAAATTTCTACACAGCGCTTGATGTATCAAACATTTCTGAAACCTTCCAAGGCCGACCTCATCGTCTGAAACTACTTCTAAAGATTTCCAAAGCTAAGACTGCCATCTTATAAGCCACTGCTGAAAAATTTCGTGAACCATATGGGTAAGAATTTGACAGACAAACTTATGTTTTTGAAGCCTTCGTATTCAAACAATTCACTTATTTCCCACGAACTTTCTATTTTTTTTTATTATACGCCCTAACGTCGCCAGTCAAAATTCCTCACCGGCTCGAGAGTGGATCTCTTCACTTCATCGTTAATTTTGATGGTACTTCACCAGCTTTTGTTTATCTGGAGCTGGTACTGTGGATGCAACATGAATTTTGAGAGAAACTTCAGCACATATTTTACACCAAATTATCAGTAAAAAATATGGAGCTTTACTATACTTGTTTGATGACAAGTCAGTCAATTTGAACGAGATTCAGAGAGTATAGTCAGGCTCTACAGGCATCTTAACTAATTTTCTAACTTTTGTTTCACTTTACGCAATAACTACGCACCCACGCTCCGCAACAAGACAATTTGAGGGTCTGAACAGTGTTCTACATACCTACAGTACGATTGCAAAAAGATGTAAATTTTCAAGAGAGCGTGAGAACTACGACCAAATTTTCACCAATATTACTTCTGAGCGAAACTTTTTTTTTAATTCGAAAAACCTCAGAAGCCGGTTGTGTGACTAGAAAAAGAATCAATGTAATTCGAGGTAAGTAAGAACTGCGCGAGTGAAAAATTTGGGAAACCTAAAGACTTGTGATGATTGCCAGGAGTATTATTTTAAGTTGGAAATTAGAGCAATGAGTCTCGCAAGTGTTGTTTAGATAACATCTAGTAAAGGAAACCACGCGCAACTCGGTCGGAAGTAGTTAGTGCACAGTCGGGAAAACAGTCGGGAAATTAATTTTTTATCTTTGTTTCTTGCACTTTTTGAAATACAATGTATAACGTTGAAAGTACAGTTTTTAGATTATTTTCCCTTTACATCGACTGTTTCCAACCAAACTCAAAAGTGTAATGCACTTACAATTTGCGACCGAGAAAGTATTATTTAGGAAATTTTTCGTCAGGGAAACTAAAAATAAATAAATTTAATCTAAAATTGGTTTAAGTTCATTTTCCAGGTCAATGCGTTTCTACTCAGCAGAAACTCACAAAGATAAGCAGTCTTTCCTAAGATATCAGAATTAATCGAGCATAGTTAACCAACTAGTAATAAATGAATAGTACCCACAGTTTAGCAAAAAACTTTTTTAGATCGAGGTGTAAAGATCAGAAAACAGCTTTTAAGATTCATGTCAAGGATGTTTCAAATTTTTTAGTTCCGTATTTTTCATGAAGATTTAAAGGAAATACTGAAACTTATTTTGAAATTAATGTTCAATTCATAATACCAACCCCTGATGTATAAAAACTAGCGAAGTACCATTGCACTCAATGAAAAAATATTAATTATTTATACACGAAAAATGCTAAAAAAAAGGACGATTAGACGCACATAAGCAACACACTAACAAAAAAAAAAACTTCCGTACAGAATGAAAAATGACTTCTAATAAAATTAACACTAATATAATTACCTAATAATGAATTTTAATATGTTTACAAATTTTAATGTTAAGCGAGATGACAAGTCTCAGATTCAACAGAATAAATTCGTAGCCAATCCTCAGTCACTAGCCGATGTTCTACAAATTTTCCTTCGCTTCCTAGGAAGTTTACGAGCCAACTCAAGGTCGTAAAAATGTAGAAACCGTCGTAAAATTGAACATATAGTAATAATAAAATATTTAAATCTCGTCAGCTCCTATAATAAAAGATGTTATAAATGAAATGTATCAATGATGTTTTCAAACTTACAATTAGCATTAACTGTGCAAATTTCATACATAATTTCAAACAGAAATGTACTTGAAAATCATGAAGTGCTTGCCCGCCTGATCATAAACTTGACACCACTGAAAACTTTTATAGAGCGTGAAGCACTACAGGGAAATCTCCGCATTAGATTGGATTTTATGACGATGTTGCATGGCAGTCAAGAGAACAGCATTTCAACAGACATTTCAAAATTCCAGACCATAGCTCGGTACGCTGACAACAACAATAAACATGTGTATTTCGATGAGACAAATAGGTGATGGAAAAAGAAGCCAAAACTCGAATAAACACAAGAGGTCGCTTGCTCGGTACGCCGGCTTGCTCTGTGAGGAAGACAATAAAGGAAAAGAGGAAAGATAAAGTCTACCCACCTGCAAAATAAGCATCAGCATTCTATTAGTGTTGCTCATGCTATGACAAATAGCTAGGGTCGCTACGGAGAAGGGAAGAGCTGCTAATACGCTGACGAGGTTAGACATTACGAGCATACTTCGTCTTGAGAGAAATTAAAATTCCAATAGAACTTCGAGGAGCACTACTTCCTAAGAATTACTGAAGTGACAATCTCTTTCAGCACTCCTTGAAAAGATCAACAACTGAGAACATCTTTGCAAACATCGCTTGCGTGACATGTCAGGCATCCCCATGCTTGTAAAAGAGGAGGAAATTTAAATATGCTTTAGGATTTCAAAAATTAATTAAATTATGACAGGATCTACCCTCATTTTCTGGAAGCAAATTAGCGGTGGGCCGCCCAGACCACACCTAAAGTGTGCCTGTAATCCGCTGTGTAATTATCTCCTTACATCAACACAGTCCCTCGAGGAACCCTGGCTGTCAGGCGCTAAGTCAAGACTCGTAATGGATGAGGTTACCACAAACAGATTAACCCTTTCAGCCCTGGTGGTACAGGATGTGTACCACTACCATCCGTAGTGTTCACAAGTAGATTTAACTTGCGTCAAGTGAATACGTTTCACAGAGGGTTAATCTCTGACAATATTGTAAGCTTGATGTGGAAATTCATCACGATGTAACTCATAAGTTACATCGTGAATGTAACTCGCGGTTACACTGGAATTATAAGGTTGTCTAGCAGAATTGTTAACATCGTATACGCTTGACTAACACATTGTAAATGTGTTAGTCACAGAGGTGTTGGAGTTGAAAGGTGTCGGAGACACATGAATTGCTATTTCAAAAGAACAACTATTAATATTTACACGATTGTTACAGGGAATCCAATTGTATAATTCATCGATGCTTCTGACGAGAGTCAAAACTGTGTCATGCACGACTTGTAGATAAAAAATATTCAAGGGAAAGTGTTCATTATATAACTTTTATTCTTCGTCAATCATTAATAAGTGTAAAAGATCAATGTGGAACACTTATTCTGAGATTGTTTGGAATATTTAAAAAGATGTCAGAACTGAAGCCGTATATTACTCGTAATGGGATGAAAATATGAAAAATGACACAGAATATTATTTCTAGTCCTTATATTTCGCCTTCTTAAGTATACATTTCTTTCACTATTCAAAAATATTGGAAAACATACAGGAAAATTCATTTTTGACAGTCAATTTGATATCATTGAGGTTCTATAACATACGAAAAAAGCAATCACAGACAAATCCCGCGTTTACAGCTATACATTTCATTGGTTTAAGAGGTTATCATTCTAATTTACCTCTCCTTCTAGTTGACTTAACACTGTTTGTTTATAATCTTGAAATTAATTTATCTATTCTGAGCATGCGTTTCCATCGTAAACAAGCAAAACAAAAATTTTTAGACAAAAGTTCATTAAACGTCTGCAAGAGTTCATAAAAATGATCGAAGTGCTGTCAGTTCTAAAACTCTTCAATATTTGAGTGATGACGCTCACAACATGAGGTAGCTTTAATGAAAGAGCTGATGAGAAAACTCTAAACTTACCTCGACCAGTCTAACTTTCATGCTCTGGTGAGACGAGTTGACAGTTTGACTTCCACCGAGTTTGGCGTTTGCACAGATTTTCGTTTCAGTAATTATGACATTCGGAGGAGAGATGAGTTCAGGTGGCCTTTCACAAAGCATTTTCGCAGTGTCATGAAACACACCCATATGCAGATACGGAAGCGGAAGACTTGTTCCAGTAATTTCTTGGCTATTGAGAGATAGAAAAAGAGATTTTCCTTTAGACAGAGACCGCTTCGGACTCTGGTCAGCAATTCTCAATTTGCATGGATTGCAGGTTTCCACAATCCCTCCAGGCGAGCCTCTCGGTAGCACAAAAAGGAAATTATTTTTGCCTAACACAGATGAGCTTGCGCCTGTGTGATTAGCAAGCAGTGGACCAGCTGACGAGGAACGGAAATCCCAAATCCTCTGATTGGAAGACTCGAATGTGAAATTAGATATTAGGCGGATCTCTTTGGCCTCGGTAACCAAATGGCAATTACACGATGTGATATCGCAGCGTTTATAGGCAAATGCCGATGGAGTGGTGGTGTTCAATGCTGTTAAAGTTCGATGACGTTGTGCAGCAGACGATCGTGACAGAGCGGTGATTGCGACAGATGGGTTCTCCGAGCAAATTGAGGACGCAATGCATCCCTTTTTAGGAGAAGCTGCAGCCTCGTCCCTAAATTTATAACCGTCAGAGGCACCCCATGAATAACAATGAGAAAGCAATGGTCTGGGTACGTGGCTTTTTTTTATGTCAAATGAAGGAAATTCTTTTGATTTGGTCTGTCTAGAGGGCCGTGAATGTTTTTCCAATCTAATTTCAAGCAATGATGGATGTTCCTGCTGGTTTACGCTAGAACTATTTCGCTTTTTGTTTAAGGTCCCGGATGAGTTACAAAAACAATTACAAGACGTGTGGTTACGTACAGAATTTTTTCGAGAATCTCCTGAATTTTTCTCGTAAGTGCTAGCAGAAGCAGCAAGAATTTGATTTGACACTGAGATTTGAGGTGTTTCAGCACAACTTCTGGACGTTTCGTCGCAGCATGAGAATTTTCCAAGACTTAACAACACCACTTGAGGTTCATGAAGCTCAGAAAGAGACGAGGAGTGGGAATCTAAGACATCAAGCGTAGCTTGTCGACGGACGTCTGCAAATGAAGGGCCAGCTACCGGCAGCCCTGGCCAGGGTCGATAACGCTGATGATGGATCTCGTTTGCACTACATGAAACATGGTCTCCATTACAGACAACAGAAATGGACGATGTCGCGCTAGAACACTGAGCGAACGGGCAGTTTCTATAGTTGCAGCAACGGTCCTGAGTATCCTTGCAGTTTGCTTGAGGAAGATTTCCCGAGAAACCGGTACGACAAGAAGCTTCTGCTCTAAGTACCTTTGGACATCCAAATGCAGATGAACACCGGTGGAGAGCGCGAGAATGTAATACGTTACCATCTAACGAGTTGGTTCTGTGGATGCAGTACGGGTACTGGAGTAAATGGGGTTCCAAAGTACGAGACTGCTTACAATCGTGGCCAGAATAAACACACGTGGAACAAATTGGTGAAGGGTGACTGTGTAAAAGAATACGTTCGTTAATGCGTTGGTGGTGAAAGTTTTTCGGGTCGGGGAGTTGCGATGAGATAAAATTTAGGATTTGACTTGTGATGAGTTTGGTCTGCTGAGGACTTGGTTTAGGAATGATTGCCTGATGGTAGTTGCAACAATCGAGCTCGCCTGGACCCTGGATGGTGGCTTTGGATGCTTGACGATGTTTGGATAGGTCATGGGGAGCCGTTTCTTGCTCACGTTAACGTATTTTGCATTTTTCAGGCCTTTTAGCGTTGTGCAGTTTTAAACCTCTTAAAACTGTTAATTTACTCGACATTCGATAATTTTTTCACTTCATGAAATTTGCACAATCTCACTATATAATTTAGAAATTCAGTGCACTTGGAAAAAACAGTGAACATTTTTGCACATGACTATACAAACAATTCTAAAGTATTCCACATCAGTGTCAGTTCATCATCGGATTTTCAGAAGAAAACTAAGTTACTGAAAGTTATTTCAATAACTTTCCATTGAATGACATAGTTCATTCTACTCTATCGGCAAAAAAATGACGTGAAAGTTATACACAAAAAGAACATACATTAATTTGACACGAAAAGGCACAAGAAACAAGTTGTGAATTTTCCCCCAGTCCCATTGTAACAAAATCTTTTTCGCTAAATTCTTGCTCAGTTTCAAGAAACAAATGAAAGAAAGAAAGAAAGAAAGAAAGAAAGACAGAATACACACGAAATGTTTGGCAGCAAACAATATTGTTTTGAAAGCGTGACAAGGTTGAAATGTAGCTGAGCACCGAACTAGACACAGCAAAATACCATGGAAATATTCTTCCTCCTGAAAATGCTTTACTACAGTTGCCAAGGAAACTTGATAATAAAATTTTATTTGTGAGTCATTTCAAATTTAGAATAGATATTAAAATCTCGAGGGTCGAAAATTGACACGTCCTCAGTATAACTATAAAATATCATTCAAAATCCGAGTGCCTTAAAATTCCTTTGGTATGACTACATAATACGAAATGAAAATTGAACAAAATGCCATAATATGGACAAGATTGCAACAAGCTCAGTTCTCAACCCTTTATGAACAATTGTTTTTATTGAAGCACATTAGAAATAAAGCATCGTAGCCGTTCGTTCAGTCAATAAATTCCGTTAAGTCAAAAAAATAATTTGCTGCTTGCAGGGCTAACGCGAGTACACCTGCGTGTTGTGACAGTCGGAACTCAGATCGAAAACTGAACATGAATCATCAGAGGCAAATACTGAACCTTTAGATTGAAGTAGAAAACTCACAAGAGAATCAGGTTTTTTTCAAAATGACTGTACTCTAATTTATATTTTCTAGATATTTCATTACCGAGGCTCGTTTTACACAAATGAACTCAACGCTAGTGCTCAAATCTAGGAAGGTCTTCGTATCATTGCCAAGAAAGATTAACACTGAATATGATTCTAAAAAGTATTCATCTAGTTGCCAAGGACGATTGCCACGAGAATACGATTCGAGGGAACTATTCGTATAATTTTAAAGGATTGACATAGAAACCCAATAATTAGATTTTCACTCTGCCAATTAAAGCAGAAATTTATTTTTTTTATAACCGTAAAACTTGAACCAAGTGAATTAGGCAATACCACCCATTCTGCTTGATTAAATTTCCTAGAAATCGCACATGTGCGGCGCGTACTCAAACGAACAGAGCGACTGGAGGATTCAACTCAGATCAAGTAATTAAAATCATTCGATATCAATTTGATTGAACTGCCAAGTAACGAAATGATATGAATATAATAATTATTGAAGTGAAATAACTGACCACAAAAAACAATATTATAGTGTAAAGTATATTTATTTGTGTCTAAATAGAAAACGACCATTGGATACTTTTTAATTATCTAGACGAACTGCCAATAAAATAAAAAGCTCCAAGAAGTCACGAAAGTTGAATACCACATACTTTTTAACATGACCAGAAATAGCAGATTTACCTTGTCTACGTGAGCTTTGCAGGATAAAAGTCCAAGTTTTTGCAGAGAAACTGGTTAATTTTTACGTTATATATTACATCTCAAACGTGTGCCCTGATCCGGAGACCTAAAAACTCGACGGAAGAAGCAAGGGAAGGATCGAACAAAATTTCAAGATTCTCATTATGCAGAGCACGAGGTCTCATTTCTCATACGCATTTTGTTAAGGCTAAATATTTTTGCAGGGCGCGCTTTACAAGCTCAGACTAAATCAATATCTGACGTAGGCCCACCAGCTCTGTGGCGCCTCGTGCGTCCCCGTCTACAGGGTGAACTTTAAACTGAATTCTGATCGCTGGATTTTTGGGAGCGCTCGGCTAGTGTATACAAAAGTTAAATTAGACCGCTAATTCAGGCTGCGTGCGACTCGGTCAGCAAACATCAGTGGGGATATGGGTCACTTACTGGGGAATGGTGACGTTGAAATAGACCATTCATTCACAAAAAAATCATTGATGAAAGAAATAATTCATTAAGAAAATCAATGATTGAATAAACCATTTGGAAACAAATAATGTTGACACCAAACACTTATTGTCGAGATGATTTTTTTTGAAGTGGGAACAATAAAAATTGTTTAGCTAACATTTGACTTCTACATGTTTTTCCCATCAACTCACAGAAGAAAAATTTCAAGTGAAATCAAATTCAGAAATATCATTTAAAACTTAGTGTATAAAGTGATCTTAAAATCAACCTGATCATAGGTCACCTTTAATTAGGTTAATTAATTTAGAAAGAAGAAAATGTACTGAGTTTTGTGAATAGTTTACTACCGGAACGGTGCATAATGTATAATACATATACACAAAGAGAAATATCGTAGAGCGCATTAATTCGAACTGCGTGATTAGTGCTTGAAAATCTAACAAGGCAATTCCGTTCATAGTGAAAGAACGAGGACAATTGACTTCATATATAATTTAATATTTTTCTTACTCATATAATAGCAATACAGTACTTGTATTTACATGTATACATTTGCGCATACACACGTGTGCCAATTAAAACAATAAATGTGAGATTGTACAGGTCAAACAGATGCAGAAGTGCACTTACTCAGTCAAACTAGTTGTATTCAGTTTAAAGACAGTCATTGAGCAGAATTCTGATACACGGGATGAGATTTTTCGTAAGGTAGGATCCTTGGAAGAGTAAATATAGATAAAATATTATGAGTGATCCATAAAATAAAATTGCATATCGCCCCAATGCTAATGGTGCGTTTTTTATCATTTTATTTCGCTTCTAAATCTATCATATTTCAGAAAGTACCACGTATTCGCCTCACTTTAATTTTCAAACATTGAATAACTGTATAGCGGGCCAAATAGGAGAAGCTGTTATATTTAATGTGTGGGGAGAGGAATGTTTAGACTGCACCAGAAGGGGAGTGATGAATGGTGAGCTGTACAAGATAACTCTGACCAAGGAAAACGTGAAATGGCACAGAATGGTGTAAAACACGTCTGTAGCTTCGAGTGGAGTATCTCCATGAAAATTAAAATTAGAACACGCTTTAGAACGAAGAGAAACGATTCGTACTGAAATTCTATTAGAGCAGATGCAAGCTGAGAAGGGTGTTTCCATGAACGAGGTTGCGTCCTAATGAGACGGAACAATACGAAGAAAGTGCGTGAGCCATTTTGAACATTTGTTGAATGTGAATTTGTGCAGGCAGAATTGGTAGCAGTGCGGATACAAGAAAGTCTGTGCTGAACGAGGTCACTAAAGAGGAGTAACTGGACATAAAATAGAGATGGCAGTAAAAGAAATGGAGTTTGGGTAAGCGTAAGGGTTAGGCGATTGCAGAGCAGGATCTTAGAAGTAATGTGGTGCCACTGTCAGGCGAGGGGAGAGTAATGCTGTTTGCTTTCATTATACAGGTGTGGTACTGATTGATTGTGATTTATCGCAAGAGATTCACACAAGAAAGCAAAGAGGTAAACCTGAAAGTAGTTTTCTACAATTAAATATGCATTGAAATATCCCCAGACCATTCGAAATCTGTAATTTCATTATGCTATGAATACTGTACCTCTACACATTCTACAACCTATTCAAGAGTATTGATCAATTAAATTGGTGATACATTCTTAAACCGCTGCATATGCTATTTTGATGAAACATTTTCGATTGGTCACAGGGAAAGACCAGTTTTCACTTACAACATTCTTATTCACTTAAATAAGGATAGTTTGATGCTCATTTTTTATCTTCTTTCTTATTGCAGTGAAAGATTCCTTCTCAATCATCGAGTTCCCATCAGTGATACCATTTCTTCCTTTTATTTACTTCATTTAAAATATCCAAAACTAATGTTTCAGATGAACTTTTGACTCCATTCCAGTTTACACTTTCCATTCTACGGTTCACTTCCGTAAAATCGCATAGAACATTTTCCAGGACACCTGATACTATTTTAAGAGGCTCAAGAGAACAATAAAAAGACGGACATCTTGAGACTCAAATGTCCCAGAACACAAGCGTGCAGCAGCTTCCAAGTCCCTTAACGCAGACCTGAGGGTCAAAATTGAAAAACTTCAGGGCAACACATGCAGAAGAATCGTCCCTGAGCTCCTCGGACCCTAAACTCAAGCTCAAGCACATCCGTACATCGAACTTAAAATTCCAACACGGCAACAAAATATTATTCATTACCAGCTCTTCTTTCAGCACATATAAATGCACACACTGCAATCATCTTAGAGGATTTCAAGCATACTGTCTGTACATTTAAGGTTTAAGTAAGATTGCTCTACTGGTGCGATCACAGTGAAACAATGAAGGTTCTATTTGACCCCAGAAGAGCGTGAAATTTCAGTGTCTCGATTGTCAGAGCCCGCTGCAGTTGGCAAAAAGAGGCAATGTAAGTTTCTCGAAAAGATGAAGAAAAAAACATTTCATAGAAAGGTGAACAGGTTATGGGCTCTCATCTCGCTTTAGGTCGGTTGCACGGAACGCCGACCGCCTTTACGAAAGGCAGAAAATGAAAAAGAAAAGATAAGGCATGTAACGACTAAACACTGTACACATTTCTGCAACAAGCATTGCTAGTTCAACTGTGACCAGTTTCAGGAACGTCAGTTCCACAGAACATCCTGATGGGGACAGGCACTACCGGCATACATCTCCTAGCGGAACCTAGAAATCCTATAGATTTTCCATCATCAGCCAAACGTATTTCACAGTATCGATAATAGTATTCCAATTCAATTGAAGCGTTAAGAGAAATCTATACTCAGAGCTCCCGAATTTGAAATGGAATCATTACAATCCAAGCAATAATTATCAAACATACGGTAGTTCCTCCGAGCAAGTTATTCCAAAACTCAAATCAAGAATAACTATTAATTGTACAGATATTTCAATAACATTACTGTCTTTGCTGCAGGACAATAGCTTCAAATAATCGCACATTAGATTAATTGTCTCATCTGTCAGCAACTTGAGCGAGCATCGCACGTGCCTTTGTCTCGTTTATTGGGAGCTGTTCTAGCTCAAAGGCAACAGAGAATTTCAAGCTCTCAAGTTCAGGTACAAAAGCCCGACCGTAAACTTAAGAACACACACGGAAATCCAATCGCTGCTACTTGTGTTCGGTGAAGTTCGTCAATGCACAGAAGTTTTTATGTTGTCTTGAACCGAACTAGTGACTGTTCCTGAAACAGTCACTAGTTTCACTTAACAGTCACTAGTTTCACTAGCCAGCAAGAACTGTCTCTTCAAGAAAAAGGAAAACAAAACGTAGAAAAGGATGATGATCTTTTAGTAACACAAATCTGTCTTAAGTTAAGTATTCGTTACAACATGTAATGCCTTAAAATTTGCATGATGAGAAGACATTAGTGGAATGAGACTGTCAAAATTGAGGTGACAGAAATCATTTTTGCCCTAATACTCGCACCCCAATACTCCTATTCCCATACCCGTACTCCATTATTCACACCCCAATACTCGTACCCCCATCCGTAATCCAATACCAGTACCCCAATACCCGTTTTCCAATACCGGTACTCCAACACCCGCGCCCCAATACTCGTAATCCAATATCCATACTACCCGTACTTTAATTCTTCGTCATTATTACCAAACGTATCGAATTGCCAATGCAAATTTCGTCAACAATGGTTCGCTCCATCAAGCAATACGAAATTTTACGTATGACACAACATCAATTTCTTTAAATATGAGAATGATACATTTTTCTACTTCTTATATTGGAATTATTACATTTCACATCGAGTGTAGTAAGTTTTCTTCCACTTACTAAACAATGAAAGTAAATGAACTGCAGTAATAACGCTTAATTTGCAGAACTAAATTTCATGTATGGCCTGACTAAAGCTGATCAACTCTATCTTGATTCAGAACTAGTAGGTCAAAGTGCTTTCAGCCTTCACAACTCTTTCATTGCTGCATTGAAGCTATTTTTCAATTTACATAAACAGCGTCTGGTGATGCAGAGTGAGTGCTGAACGCAACGTGCAGAAGCGCTAGCCCCTTAACTTTCAAGTGCCATTTGGTGAAGAAAATGCAGACATCGCATGAGCAAACACTTTTAAACTGGCAGGCAGAAGATAAAAAAACATACTTGACATTAATTTTTCAGTAGTTCAGCCAATACATTATTGTGAATTCAATTTATGTAGACTTTCATGATCGACCACTTTGAAAGAGAGCAGCTATGTTCTAAACCATACACTTTAGATCTCAAAGTGCAATCCCTATTGCTTGTTGGGTACACATATGAGCCAAAAAGTAGATCAAACGAAGATTACGATTAACCCAATATTTCTACCTCATTCTTAGTGCAGAGAATGTCTCTGAAACATTCTACTTTCATAGTGCAGTGCCAAGTGCATTTCAATTCCTGTATTCAGAGCGTTCTTGTCCAAGTTGGTGCACATGGAGACTGGTATCGGAAAACAATTTTATACACTATAAATATTAATTTAATTGATGTCTTCAAAGTTGCAATTACTATTACGTTTAAATTGTATTGGTTAATAATACCGAATATATACATAGGGACACATTTTTTTAAAACATTGTTAAAATTATATGCAGCGCAAGTTTGGAGTTTCTATAAGCAGTTAGCTACAACCGGCATAGAAGGTAACCTTTTCAGTGTCAAAAAATGAGAAAACAGTCTCCACAAAACGTATTGGGAAAAGTCCCAAAATGTGATCATTTCGTACATCGATGGGACTCATTCTTCAGAAATTAAAAATGTTCCCTTGATACCCTCCATTCATAAAAAAATGTGTATCAGTGCTCCGAGTCATCCTTCAAAAAATTTCCAATACGAAACGACAGAATTCCGTTCCATCCCGAGCAAGACCTGACCAAGGTTCGCTCTTTCATTGTAAGAATTGATTAGCTTTTATATAGAACCAGCAGTTTTTTTCTGCTCCATACACAGAAGTAAGTGTTCCTCCTGCTCCATATACAGAAGCAACTGTTCCTCCTGCTCCATATACAGAAGCAACTGTTCCTCCTGCTCCATATACAGAAGCAACTGTTCCTCCTGCTCCATATACAGAAGCAACTGTTCCTCCTGCTCCATATACAGAAGCAACTGTTCCTCCTACTCCATATACAGAAGCAACTGTTCCTCCTGCTCCATATACGGAAGCAACTGTTCCTCCTGCTCCATATACAGAAGCAACTGTTCCTCCTGCTCTGTACACAGAAGCAACTGTCCCTCCTGCTCTGTACACAGAAGCAACTGTTCCTCCCGCTCTGTACACAGAAGCAAGTGTTCCTCCTGCTCTGTACACAGAAGCAACTGTCCCTCCTGCTCTGTACACAGAAGCAACTGTTCCTCCTGCTCTGTACACAGAAGCAAGTGTTCCTCCTGCTCTGTACACACATGAACACACATCCAGCAGTTGGTCGATTGCCTGGACATGCGAAGGTCTCCTTCTTCACGCTGAGGAACCCTTTAGTGGTCCCCTATTGATCTTATATGGTCACATCGCGCAGTAAAAGTCGTCTTGATGCCAGTTCCCGCCTGCAGTAGACTTATTGCACTCTGTTAATAACAAACACACGCGAATGTGTTATGGCTGCTCGTTATATTCCAGATCCTGATCATACTATGGTCTTGTATGAGATGATAAAGCAGTCATAACGTCATATTTCATGTCTGCCACAACGGTGTTGACTGTGCTCAAGGATTTCATTGGAGTTAAGGAAGTTATATTTCTGAACTATGTGTGTATAAATGAGATTCAAGATTCATGCTAAAGTCTCATAAATTTGTATGGGTTCAAGAAAACTATAATGTTGTGGCAGAGCTCCGGTATATCCAGTGAAATTTTCATTATTCGAAGTTTTTTTTTGCAGAACTACACAAATTTATACATGTTTTTCTATCATAATTACAAACTGTTTGCATATGATTTGTTGAAGAAAACAGAAAAAATTGCAAATGAATTGTTCTAATCTTTTGTCTGAACTAATATTAGGAGCGATTAAATAAAGGATACTCGGAGAATCAAACAAGTATTCCGGATATCCCGTTGGGGAATTTAAAGTCATGACAAATGCATCAATATGAGACTTACTTTCAAGTTTTCCACACGTCAGATACTGTCTATTGTAAAGTGAAGTGAAATAGTTTAATAATATATTAGTAATGCAACACATTAAACCAATACTCAAATAAAAATAGGTTGAAAACAATCTAAATTCTATCTTATACGTGGAATAAAAATTGGTCGTATTCTACCCTCTCAGCCTCTGTCGCATACAAATGCTTGTCCAACGAAAGTTCCCTGGAAATGCAGTTCGACGCTTCAGTTTGTAAGTCAAAATAACAGTTTTCTGCCGGTCTTCGTTATTTAATTTCAATATGAAATAGACCAATTTCAATTTAATAAACACCAAGTTTAATTTGAAATATCAAGAAAATATCATTCTAAAATGCGTATAGGAGAAGGAAAGAAATCATTTTCGCAAACTGTGTCTTACATGATGCATTGTGCAGTAGAGGATTGATTTCATATAGTCCTATTCTCTCCCTCATGAACGTACTAAACACATCATCTGCAGAAAACAAAAATTTCCAAGTATTCGAGGACTTGATCCCCTAAGTCGAAGATATGAAACACATCAGATGAGAAACGCAGATAACGCAAGACAAAAGCAATATAAGTCCACTTGAAGCTTAGATTTCCTGTCATGAATTGCATTTTTCTTTGCTGATAAAGTTCACTTGATTTGAAATTGAAGTAAAGATCAAGAATCTTATTTAAATCGGCTGACACTAGTTGTTAACCCTCCTACATTTTCATCCCATATGAATGTTCAATTCCACTTCATTGGTTGACTGCGGCAATTGTAATGCCAAAAAGAATGTTCACTTTCAAATGCTTCTCTCGGTAGCATACTACAAAACCTTTCTAGGAGGATAATGGAACTCAAAGTGTGCGATTGCATTTGTGTACAAAGAGTACATGATGGATACCAATACAAATCATCTCTGCCCGTGCACGGTGCGTAGATAATATATGTACGAATACATATTACAACGAGTTTTCTCTCGAATCTATAATGTCTCTCTTCTCACACCTATTAAAGTTTATGCGCTTTTCAAAGCTTTAGCACGTCACTTTCAGACAGCTGAGCATGAGTTTTCCCTCCTGCTGGCCCTAACATCTTTCCTTTCGAAGAGACCCAACCTCAACTTCAGCAATAAAGTCGCTCCTTAAGAGGGGTCTACGCAGTCACTTCTTCCAGGTAGTCCGTTCAGTTTTTCTTGTTCTTCCAGGAAGCTCGTTAAGTTTGTTTCGTGTTCCCAGGAAGCCTGACAAGTCTTTCTCGTACTTTCATGAAGCACGTCAAGTCTTCTTCATTCTTTATGGAAACACATCAAGTCTTTCTCGTTCTTCCAGGAAACACATCAAGTCTTTCCCATGCTTTCAGGAAACATGTCAAGTCTTTCCCTTGCTTCCAGGAAACACGTCAAGTCTTTCTCGTTCTTCCAGAAAACATGTTAAGTTTTTCCCTTGCTTCCAGGAAACACGTCAAGTCTTTCTCGTGCTTCCAGGAAACCCGTCAAGTCTTTCTCGTGCTTCCAGGAAGCCCATTAAGTCTTTCCATTGCTTGCAAAAAGCTCGTTACGTCTTTTCCGTGCTTACAGGAAACACAAATCTTTCTCGTGCTTCAAGAGTCCCGTAAAGTCTGTTAGAGTAGATCATAGCCGTAAAGTTTCTCCTGGCAGAGGTGCCGTCAAGTTTCTCTTTTCAACAATATCATAAAAGAAATCTCTACATTAGAGACGTTAAGTCCTTCTCTTCATAAAAGACGTTGAGTTCATTCAATCATCAAAAATTCAAAATCAACCTGTTTATAAAAAATTAGACCATGTATTCTCAATAAACGCGAGGGTTATTTTCCCAAGATATATGTGTGTAGCATTACTTTTCTAGCAATATGAAGTCCCTCTCTTTAACGAAGTACAATCTCTCTTCTAAGACGTGAAATCTCTCCCATCAAAGAGTTGCAATTCCTCCCATTGACGACGCGAACTGCCTCATTTCAATGATGCGAAGTTTATTCAAGAAATTGAAATTTAAAAGGCAACATCTCACTTTTCAATGCTGCATTTTCCTTTTTTGTACATTTTCATTGTTAAATATGAGGATATGAAAATGTACACCAGCATTGAAAAGTGCTGATGTAGGTACATTTTAAATACGAGGATATGAAAATGTACATCAGCACTTTTCAATGCTGATGTACATTTTCATATCCTCGTATTTAGCTGAAATACCAATGCTCATAATAATATAATTTTCATGGATGCAATAATGTTCCTTTTTCGATGCAGTGCAGAAATTCCTCCTTTACGGCCAGCACTTGAAGTTCATTCCTGCAATTTCAAATCCTTCTTCAAAAAGAGCTAGTAAAGGAGCAAGGGATTTCAAGGATTCATTGAAAACTGAAACTTTCGAGTATCCTACGAAGAAGTCCTGTACAGTCTGCCGTGAAAGAAGAACCAGGAGAACTTCATAAGTAAAGAACTTTACGTGCTTCCCTTGAACAATTATTCTAAATTGCAAGAACGAACTCCAATGCTTCTATTATACACAAATGCCCATACAATTAATCTTCTCAGATACTGTGAAATCTTTCGATCCAAAAAGCCATCAAAATTTCTCTGTGTAAAGGATGTTTTCAGTCCCATGTTCGAGGACATGGTAAAGGTCTTCATCTAAAGAGCTCATAAAATTACGTCACTCCAATCATCAGAAAAGTTTCCAAAGAAAGAACATTTTAAAGTTCGTAGTTCACCGTAGAGTTCTTCCTTCTAAGGGGCTAGTAAAATTTCTCTATTCCAGTAGCCTAGAAAGCTTTTCTATCAAAGTACACCTTAAACTTCCTTTTCTACGGTAAAGTTCGACCTTCTAAGGAGATGGTGATATTTATCTATTCCAAGAGTTTGGAAAGTGTTTTTATCGAAGTACACCGTGAGGTCTCTTTTCAAGGAGTTTGCTAAATCCGTCCTCGCAAGTGCAAGGAAATTCTCTCCTTCCAAAGAGTTCGTGACATCTCGGGCCTCGAAGAGCCTAGGACGCTCTTTTCGAAGAGATTTTCAACTAAAATTTACGACTATTTCATCAGCAGGTTTGCTGCTAGGCCCGACGTTTATGGATGCTTAACTGGTGTTGGCGTTGGTCGTAGACCGTAATCCGCTCTCAGCGCTGGGATCGTAGCACAAGTGCTTACGCTACTAACGTCCTGTCGTAGACCATAATTTTGAGAGAGAGGAGTAGAACTCGAACTTTGAACTTGTAGCCTTTCAGAAACGTGACGACTACGCGTAATACCTATAAACTTTGCAGGGCACTTACCAATTTCTCTAATGTTTTATTAATTTAACCGAGTAAAAATTTTGTTGCAGACTGTTGAATACGACGGATTCTGTGATTCATACTTTGCGGACGACTATGACAAAACTTACATAGAGCACGTTCACTGGAGGAAGACCCCATATACTTGCCAGATTCCAGTCCGAATGAAAGACAGAAAAAAATATTTTGTTTCAATAAAGTATACAGTTAATGTATTGTCATTTGATTTTCAATTTTGAATATTAATATCTTAGGATCAGTGATAATGCTCCCAGCTACTGTTCCCGTCCTCCTGCGTTGCAATTGAGGTAGAGGCTCGTAGGAACACTAAATGAGGTGGATGATGAGGAAATAATCTTCCTAGTTCCTGCATCACAAACAGGTGAAGTTCGATGGCTATGCAGTGAACGGAGATTAGAACATGGAACCGGCGCAGCACAAACAGCTCACCACTCTACCACAGTATCAGTGATTTATATGCACATTAAAATCACGTCGATGTTCTAGACACTTAAGCTAATTCTAAAAGAATTAGTTACACATGCTACCAGTTTTTGTAGGTTCAGTTTTGTATTTTACCAGGGTCTGTAGACGTTTTTAATTTGTTAAGGCTTTT
The DNA here is from genome assembly GCA_006783055.1 of Trinorchestia longiramus. Lineage (NCBI taxonomy): Eukaryota > Metazoa > Arthropoda > Malacostraca > Amphipoda > Talitridae > Trinorchestia > Trinorchestia longiramus. The sequence continues at coordinate 51,423 of VCRD01002459.1, read as the reverse complement.
TTAGCATTTTGGTAAATAGTAGATTGGACTCCATACACGAGCATCGATTACCTGCTGCGCTTTCCAAATTTGAGTCAGCACAGCGACTCTCTTTGTAACTTTCTCTCGCATGCAATTTAACTTTCGTAAGCTCTGAAATTAAAGTCCTATTTTTGAGTTCATAAGAGCCTTCCGCGACTTCCTGATCCAACCCAAGTTCGGACACTACTGTATGTACAGTCCAGTAAATGGCTGTAGAAAACGAGAAAGGAAATGAGCTATATCTGACAGAAACGAAAATTCTGTACTACATTTCAAGCCTAAAAATTTACAAAAAAACACATCGGTCAACAATAATGAGGTCTCCTGGAGCACATTGCTGAGCCAGTTTTTCTCATGTAACTATTTCTATCAATGAACTATTCCTATGAGTAACCAAAACGAACTAAAAGAATCACTCAGACGAAATAAGAATTTACTTTTAGCTGCACAGTATTCTCTATATGTGAAGGATATACGAAAATTTATGCAAAATCTACAGTGCTATAGAGAATTTTATATATTATGTTGAATGTTAGTCTGACGCCCTCCAAACCTGATCCTCAAAGCATACGAAAAAATTCATCAACTAAATAAATATGCAAAAAGCGACAAATTTATTTTTTAATTTGAGTCGTAGAGTACAGCGCTAGAATTGGATTTCTTAGTCTTCACTGATTTCCTGTTGTCGGTACTTGGGCTCGAGAGAAACGAGTAAAAAATAAAACATTGCAAAATTTAACTTCTCGTTTGTCTATTAACACATGTAACTTGCCCTTACTTTATCAACACTTTGAGCTTTTCTATATTTACCTTTTTTAAATCAATTGGTTAGAATGAATTATGGCTCTATAATCGCTGGATTACTGAGACACCATGTGATGTTTAGACCTATAAAATAAGGACGGCCGTCACTCTCAGAATATAAGAAATAAAAACAAAAACGATAATCAAAACTTAACTGGAGGACTAGAATGAGAGCTTGGATAATCGAACTACATCTTGAAATATTAGAGAACTTGAAGGAATGTTTGGGAATGTGAGCGCCTCGGAGAGGATGAAAGGTTTCACAAGTTCTCATACAGAAAGCATAGTGCATATAGAAGTACGTTTACATTATCTTTGATAGTCTGGTACCGTCTAAGCGAGGATCACAACGACGCATCGCTTTCCTCGACAATGATAAAAAATCTACAGATAGAATAAAAATTTGAGTCGAATAATATCAATTACAATAACAGTTTTAATTTATTTGATGAATACTAGAAAGTGATGTGATTTACACCTAATTAAATTTATATACTGTTCGAAATTTCTTTGCGATAACAAACTCTAAAAGCTTAATAAACAATGATGGAAAACATCAGCGAGTGTTGTGTTCCAGGAGTAAGTGCGCCTTGTTCTGAACAGCGTAAATCAAATCAATATTCATCCTTTCTTACTCTAACTTTTCCATAACTTTTCTCACGTAGAAGTATTTGGAAACAAACGTCCAGCTATAAGAAGAGAAGGATGAAGTAGGATTACATTAGAAAACTTTTAGTTTTATCAAGTGAAGCATCGTAAAGAGAAGCATCGTAAAGAAGCATCGTAAAGAGAAGCATCGTAAAGAGAAGCATCGCCAAGAGAAGCATCGTAAAGAGAAGCATCGTAAAGAAGCATCGTAAAGAGAAGCATCGTAAAGAGAAGCATCGTAAAGAGAAGCATCGTAAAGAGAAGCATCGTAAAGAGAAGCATCGTAAAGAGAAGCATCGTAAAGAGAAGCATCGTAAAGAGAAGTATGGTAGAGGAACAAAGTACGGCATGGACAGAGACCAGGGAGAGCCAGACTGCTCACTAATGGCATAAAAATGGCCACTTGCGCCAGCCTCAACTTCCTTTAAGCTCACTCCTGATGCAAGCTACTTTTCCTCAACGAGTTATGCATGAGTTGACCTGTTCAGCCAAAGCTCTTATCGATTACCTGGTGACATCAGGCTACCAAATGATAGTATTAAAATACACCAGCCTAGTCCTGTTCAAAATCAAAGCATGCAACAAAAATCATCAAGCGATAACCACGAAAGTCGAGGAATATTCTTGCTAGAGATGTACTAAGGAATATTATACCAACATGCAGATATTCCTGGGAACATTATACTTATAAATTCAATCCTCAAATACACCGTGTAATACAAACATTTCAAACCGAATTTTTACAAGCACTGACAAAGTTATTTCAGTGTACATTATACATATATGACACGTGATGAAGTTTTCTTCAATAATGAAAATATTTTTCAAATCAGGGGAATTTTTGTGTGTGTATACTTATTCCAATACAAAATTGTTCGGAAGAACTTTTTTATCCTGTAGATTACATGCGTGCATTCAAAGCTTAACCTGAACCATCCCATCACTGGTCAGACTCTCAAAAATACGTTTAGATCAATCAAGAATTTCCAATAACAGCTCCTCAGTGTTAACATAGTAATAAGGAGCATCAATATTGAGTAGCATTATTAGCATAAGGCATTATATTCAATCGCCATCACTAACTTAACGCATAATTTATAATTGCACTAACTATCATCACTGACGTTACTGGCATTACGCATTTTACATAATTATCATTACTAGCATCAGTATTATATCTAATTACCATCACTAGTATCACACATTAAATTTAATAATCACTACTAGCACCAGCATTATACGAGTATATAATTACCCTTATCAACATCGTGCATTCTATATAATTATTGTCTAATAATTCAAAAATGAAAAGTTGTATCGAAAACGTAAATTTTCTTTCCATTCGGTATAGTATCAAAAACACCATATTTTAGCGTACGCGTGTGAAGGATACAACTCTCGAACACTAAATTGACGACGGTGAGGGCAATTCTATGCAAGCTGTTCATTGCATGCTGAATCCTCATGCAGAAACAACAAATCATTGAATGCATATTTGACTTTAATTTGTTTAGCTTTACAAAGCATTCAACGATAAGGTTGTGTCACAGTATAGAGACTAGAGATACCTGTGCATTTATAATCAATCTTTTCCTGTGCATTTACATGCAAGTCAGGGGCTGCTTTTTGATCAATGTTTTGGTTCGGATTGACACGCACGGCGCATTCTGATCAACCTTTTAGACGCGATCAATCGGCGCTGCTATGGTGAGAATTCACATTCCAGACCATTCCCTACGCACGCCAGATGCATTCCCTACGCACGTCACGTGCATTCCCTACGCACGTCACGTGCATTCCCTACGCACGTCACGTGCATTCCCTACGCACGTCACGTGCATTCCCTACGCACGCCAGGTGCATTCCCTACGCACGTCACGTGCATTCCCTACGCACGTCACGTGCATTCCCTACGCACGTCACGTGCATTCCCTACGCACGTCACGTGCATTCCCTACGCACGTCACGTACATTCCCTACGCACGTACGTGCATTCCCTACGCACGTCACGTGCATTCCCTACGTACGTCACGTGCATTCCCTACGCACGCCAAATGCATTCCCTACGCACGTCACGTGTATCCCCTACGCACGCCAGGTGCATGCCTTACGCACGTCATGTGCATTCCCTACATTGTGCCTTCAGAGAACTGGATTAATGTAGCGTTTTTTCATAATATTAGAACACATTTTAGGAAGAATATAATTTGAGTTCGTGTGACCTAATCCTGTACAAGAATATTGAGTGTGTACCAGCCACGAGCAACAGGAACTGTTTTCCCAGTACTCATTGAATAATTCTGGTCAGTTCTGAAATCTGGAATTGGAAAAGAGAGAGAGTTACTCTGGTCATGATCGTGCAATAGGAAAATCCATGGATGTTTGACCTCGTCTGTGATGACAAATACTGCCTCCGAACAAAAATGTGAACTAGATTCGTACTACAACCTAGATCTATCTTGGATTAGAAAAGTGTCTCAATTCTCAAAACATACTATTATGTAATTTGAATAAGGAATAAATTGGTGGTTGAAGTACTTTTGGTTGTAGTGCATTTAGATCAACAACTGATAGAATGTTAACAAAACTTAGTTTTCGTGCTTCTTGGATTCACGTTATGAACTAAATTATGTATTTAAAATATTTGTTTTATTAATATGATTTTAATAACCATCCTAGCAAGACAAATGACATGTTAGTTGTAATCTAACGCATCAATTCTTATTTCTAACCACTTAAAACTGCAGTTTCCAAGCAACTGAAGTAGCAATTTTTAACCAACTGAAACTGCAATTCCCAAATAATTTTAACTGCAATTCTCAAACGATACCAGGTTTAATCCATCTACATTCATCATAAAGTCTATATTAGAACTCGTAATTTTATTGCTTAGTAGTTGAGCCTATTGAGTGAAAAAATGTAACATATTCATTTGATTTGTTATGGACACGTTAAAACTTTATGAAGCAGCACTTAGCTTACAGAATAATTTAAGGAACTTTTCACACTGTGGGATGTCGTATATAGGATTTTTATTAATGAATCCCAGCAGAGGAGATTTTGGATTAGTCACAATAAAGAAATCATTACCAGGTGAACTAAAACTACACAAAGATATGAAGTTTCAAACTTTATAAGTAGAAAAATGCGCCTGCCTTTCGATCCTACTTTTCTCACACAGTTATTTTTGTCAAGTCAATAACATAAATTAAATAACCTTGAAGAACAAGGTCACGCCAATACGCAACGCTCATGACTACTGTTCAAGAAATGCATTTTCATCTCACTAGGCGAGCCTAACACGCCACCACGCGCACACGTCAATATCAGGGCAAATCATTTTCGAAAGATCGGAAGCTGACCGCCAGGTAGACACGACACATCTTCACTTGAATGCCGCGCAACTCACAATGAGCGGTTTAGGCCTGGTTGGTGTGTGCATGAGTTTGTGTGTGGCTGCGCCGGCGCACTGAGCCCTCAGATGTGCCTTTCCCCTGCAATACAGCCTCTGACCATGGTTCTGACTTCTCGTCCAGCTCTATGATACTGCAATTACGGTTAACAGCATCACAGACCCAGACACTCATAATTGGCTTATTATTTTCTAAGCGCTTTCATTCCATTTAAGTATATAAAATGATGGCAGCACTTAGTTGTAAGTTTAGATATGTTAGGTTCCTCCCAGACACGATTGAAATCATGAAAAAATAATAGTAATATCATGATATTTCTCTATCGTTGTTTAAACTCAATTTCATGGATGAAGCTGCAGCTGGTCATGTGATGGTATCATCTATTATAACAATGTAAAATATTGGTAATTGAGCATATAGGAAAAACTTTAGCATAACTACACATTTTTAACAGTTATTGGAGGATCTCTTAAGATATTATCCTTATTATTCTCGCTTTGTCGTTTTTTTGGATGAATGCTTTGGTTCTGCTTTGACTTTAGCGCTGCATTATTTTCGAGCTTGAGATATGGCGAAGAAATTTTCGGCCACTTAATCTGATCAGATAAATCTGAGTTTCTCAGAAAGCGAGCTCCAGCGCAACTGGATGGAGGGTTTGTGGCACGTTTTTGAGCGTGCCAGACAGCAGATTTAACTAAACTTAAAGCAGAAACTGAGAAACCTTTTTGGAAAAAATATAGCAAGCACAATTGCCTAGCTCACGTGATGGATGGCTTCGAGGCTAGTAAACTTTTTACCTCACATTCAACATGATGGTGGTTCTTTTGAAATGCCATCATTGCACTATAGATGAATTAAATCACAGACTACGAGCTAAAATTCACTAAGATACTGTAAAACGCAACACTAGCTCCCTCTATATTGTGAATAGAAGAACCGTTTTCGAAATTAATTCTTTAGCCAAACACTGCAATGAAGTTCACTAGTGTCTGGAATAGAGCAAAGAGGCCGCCGTGGAAGACTGCCAGCGGCGCCGGGCAGACTGTGTGGTCGACAGTTGGCTCTTGTAAATTGTCGATTTGTTTGATGGTCTGCAGTATATTTATCGGACGCGTTCTGCACTTTTATCCTCTAAAATAGTGTTGATGCAGCTGTTGCTGTGCTTCTGTATACTCTCGAGTTTGTAGAAGAAAGTGTTCGTTAGATAAAATGTTTTTATTTATTCCAGTATTCTATGTATGTCAGGATTCGATTGGGTTGTTTTTATTCCTCACGGAAAGTCATGTGGACTCAAGATTTGCATTTTAGATTATACGTGATGTGTTTTGGAAGCATGGGGAAATTTTTCCTCAAAGCTTGCTGGAATTGTCTATTATCATTTGGACTAAGATTATTTTCTGGATGTCTTTTATAATTAGAACATTGCAGTTACCACGTCTTCATCAAATGTGTGCTCTTATATCGTAGAACTAAGGAACAGTATCGCCAGATTGACCTTTTTACGGCTAAAACCATCAAATGTAGCCTTATTGAAAATAATTGGCCCTGGGAGTGTGTCTTTATCTGCCGTTATATTTTTGGCCTTCACTTGACATACGAGTATATTTGTAAGATTTTCTACAATTCAGTACATTTTTATCATATTAGTTTATAGAGATTTTACGAACTGAAATTTTTCATTTAATATTATTAGTTTTGAAACAAAATGTATAAAAGACGGTAAAAAAAACATGTCTGATACTGCAATGGCACAAGTTCAATTTCGCTTCAGTCTCCTTTGCTCTCTGTTACACAACCACTCTCTTCCATGCAGGCAAAAATATTTATGAACATTTATTTAAGAAAATATTTAAAAATATTTATGATTTTTATTCTTTCTTTATTGCTGTTCATCGCCATCATCTCGAAGTGAGACAATTTTGTTCGTGATGTTAATCCGCACGTGTGTGAAGCCGCATGAAAACGCGTTTGAGTGGCGCAGTTTCCCGGAGAGCAAAACTCAGTTCTCTGATGAGCAAGACTTTTTCTTATGAAAAAACACACTCGATTTTTGATGCATGTGTCCACCTTATTCCCAGTTACGTATTGACAGTGTTTTAATCACTGCTGATGTGCATGACAAATTTACCACCGCTGATGAATTTGCTTACCCTGGAATATAAATGGGTAAAAACATGTAAAAACTATTTTTAATATGAGTTTTAAAAGATGATTTAATCATGATTAAGTTACTTATACATCCATGTCATTAGGGAATGATGAAGCTAATTTTGACTGAAGGAAAACCTATATATGAAGTAAGAACGATCTAAATCGAATGTAAAAATTATCTAAATCAATCAAACAACTGAGATCTGACGTAATAACCACCTAAATCTGCCGTAAAAACAACCTACGTCTGACGTAAGAACAAGCTAAATATCCTTCAAACTTCAAATCTGATTTCACAAGCTAAATCTGGCGTAAGGACATCTTAAATGCGTTTGAACACCCTAAATGTGAGTAATCTAAACCTTAACAACGTAAATTTGACGCAATAAACAACGTACATCTGGTTCAGAGGCCACAGTGTGGTGGGTGTGGAGGAGAGCGAAGAGTATAGAGACAGAAGAGCTCCCTGGAGGGTAGCCAGCCACGCAGACGGTGGGCTCAGGTAAGAAGTATTGCGCTGTCGAGAGTGCCTTGTTTCTTGTAGCTTGCGCAGCATCAGTTCTTTATTAGATATTAGATTTCGCGCCTCGAATCAGAACGATCAAACTCGAATGTGTACATTTTCCATTAATATAGAATGTGTTGTCTTGTTTATCTTATTTTTAGTTAATACCTTAACTAGCTAGAAAGAAGATAATTATCCGTAGATAATCGCTGTAATTATTTATGCACTTTATTTTGATTAAGAATTATGGTCTTCGTAATGTTACTTCATTGTTTCTGATTAATTCTGAATAATATATATTTCGAAGGATCGTATTTTATTGCTTAAAACGGTAGCCTTTACTGCATACGTAAAAAAATTCAATCTAGTAGGACATACTATTTTAAACACATTTTTTTAGTGTTGATACGTCCAAAACGGTAAAGGTCGTGATGTTCGTACAGATACTGCATGACTCTCATACAGCGTGTTAAAAAAAGGTTTTTTATAATTTAATTGCTATAACATACTAATTATTGTAGGTATTAAAATAAAATAAACCAATCTGAAAAGAAGATTCTAAAATTTTATTTAACTTAAAATTTGCATTTAAAATGTCCTTCACATATAATGCATTTATTAACGCAATGACTGAAATTAACACTGACGGCATCTAATGTAGTGACATCTATAGAAGCCATGATTTCCTAAATAGCCTCTTTTAACTAGAGTATGGAAGAAGGCTTCAATCGGAAAACTCGTTCGTTAACAAAAAAGAAGAAGAAGAATTTAACGGGACAGGCCTAGGTATCTAAGAGGCCATGCAAAATATGAACGATGTTTTATTAATTTGGCGTGTAACCGAACCCGAAGCCGAGCCGTTAATTCATTAGAAAGGAAGAAGATGAATGAAAGAACGAAACTTTATTCTCTATCTTGTTGAAACCATTCATCTTTCTTACAATAATCTGCCAGAATAATATCGAAAATCTGAAGCCATATTTTCCTGACTGAATACAGTTTAAGTAAAGTCCTTTGTGTTGTGCTCATGACACAATGAAAGTTATACAAGTCCTGGTAGAGCACACTTTTGAAATAGTACAGTTTTTGGAGAGTTGTGTTATTTAATAAAAAATCGTTATAGAACCTAAATCAATTTTTTTCATAACATTGCAATATAATGTATATCTTCTGAGAGAAATAATCTTGTAACATGATGCTGCGATAATTGACCCAATTATCCCATTTGAAGGGTTTTGTGTCTATAATAGAGTTTATTCTATTAGAATGATTAAAAGCTTTATGAAATTTTTGACATATTATGAACTTGAGCACCAGCGCAAGGTTAAAAAGTTAATAATTATTGTGTAAGACAAGAGCCCATTTTACGTGGCAATACGCGTGATGTCCTCATGCGTCCTGACACATCTGTTTTTAAAGTATTGACTAGGCAAGGGAAGAGACATAAGGGAGTCCTGTGAGTGAGGGAGAGTGACTGCAAGAGGGGAGAGAGAGAGCGTCACAAAGCAAGAGGGTCAGAGAGAGGCTGCGGCTCGTAAGCTGTGAGATAGAAAATGGAGCTCGAGGTGGTCGATAAATGTTTACAAGGGATACTGAAATAATCATTTTTGATTAATGCACGAGAGATAATATGAAAATCAATGCATGAGAGAGATGGCATGTCAAATGTAATGTAGGAAAAAATACCTTCTGAATGTATATGTAAAAGAAATAGTAGATCAAAGATACTGTGAGGATAATAGGGTGAATATGCAACAAAGGGGCCAAAATCAAGCTGCTTGTGGATTGTTTGTTCTCTATTTGAGGTAAAATTTTACGTTCAAGGGTAAAAATATTTGGGCTTGCAATTATTGATATCCTCTAACACACTTCAAAATTAAACTAGCCATTGCTCAGACAAGAATTTTTTCACGAGAATTGGGAAAATGTATTGCAAACAATAAGTGCGAGTATGTCTAAATAAGGTATAATCTCTGAGTAAAATAATAAAGTAATTCATTCCTTTCCGACCTACAATCCGTGGTCTGATTCTGAGAAATGGGATTTGGCGTTCAGTGAACGAAACTCTTGTAGAAGTTTTACACAAATTAGTAAACTTGAAGAAGTTTGCACCAAGGTATAAAACAGTTTACATTGTGTTTGCACTAAAGTATTAAACAGTTTACATTTAGTTTGCACTGAGGTTTTAAGCAGTCCACATAAAGTTTACACAAAAGTAATAAACTGTTTACACTGAGTTTGCATCAAGGTATTAAAATTAAGGTGGGAAATTGAACTTTGAAGCCCAGCTAGTTAAGACAAAAACAAGTTCGTGCATTACGCGTCCAAATTTTAGTGACTAACTAAAAGGATTTTTTATTCTCGGCTTATGTATCCGAAAACTATAATTCGATACCTTTTAAATAATTCATGCTTCTTCTAATAGCCTTATTCTCTACAGTACATGCTCTTGAGAACTCACGACATAGTTAACAGAATAAGAATGCTGTCACAAAATATTCTGAACAAAAATTGATTGCCCTCACTATGGTGGTTTTCATGCTCAAGTGACGGTGTTTAATTTATCTCCGATATATAATCAGTTTCCAATTTTGAGATCGACCTTATTGAGCAGCGTTAACAGTTTTGTAATGAGCTACGAGTTTTAAGCTTCAGATGATTTTAGAAAAGAAAAATGGTAAAAACTCAAAGGTCCTTGTAGATGATCATCACTACAATAGAAAACTTGATTTTCTCTGTATAAATTTTTAACACAAGAGCTCACACCGTAAGAGTTGCAGTATTTATTTACTGGAAAAATTACAAAAACTGTTTGAGATGACGTCTGACTCACTGTGTTTTGCTTCTGTGCTTCATGTGTCTGCTAGGTTACGTAGCTCAGCTTTGCAAAGCAGCAAATTACAAAGCAATTTACAGTGCGCTGCTAAATGTGGTAATCATGACATAAAACTTGTTGCACTACACACAAAACGTCTTGCACTGAGGAAATGTCTAGCACTGATAAAACGACTTGTATTAAAACACGCGTTACACTACGCACAAAACGCTTTGCACTAATCAGAAAACAACCTCTACTACAGGCAAAACTTACCGTACTAATAAAAATCTACGATGTGTATTAATAAATTCTGCGCCTTACATTAATAAAATGCTTCGTCTTGCACTTTTAATGCGCTCCGTCTTGTGCACTAATGAAAGGCTTCGTCTTGCACTAGTAAAACGTTCCGTGTTGCACTAGTAAAACGCTACGTCTTGCACTAATAAAACGCTACATCTTGCACTAATAAAACGCTAAGTCTTGCACTGATAAAACGCTACGTCTTGCACTAATAAAACGCTACGTCTTGCACTAATAAAGCTTCTCGCACTACGCACAAAACTCTTGGGATTCAGAGACTCACCGGCTTCCTGGACGAGCAGGCACCAGGGGATGATGGTAACAGCAGCTGAGGTACGTTAACATCCTTGTGTATGGGGAAAAAAAGGGTGTCACCAAAGCCATCATGTCAGAAGGTAACTAGGGATAATTTCGTACATGCAAGTCTCCCACATTCAGGCCCGTAAGTTATAGAAAAATATTTTATTGTAGGTCAAGCAGGGATAGTTGATTACTTGCAAGTTCTCCCGTGAGCCCATGGTTCGCCAAAAAAGATATTTAACCAGAGAGATTATCAATCGTATCAAAATATCTGTACTTGATAAAATAAATAGCTTCTATACGTAAACGTAGTGATTCAATTAAGCAGGGAAGCTTATATTCTCTGGCTCTTTGTAATTCTTCATGATTTATGGTTTCCATCGAAACAAAATTTAATTTTCGGACAATCAGTGTTAGCTCACAACTGGCAAGTGATCACTGTTCGTATCCGTAATTTCGGGCTTTAATTTGGCAAAATTATCTTTTATAACAACTATGTGCCCTTATCAGTAAACCACAGAAGATTTTTTCTTGTGAAAATTGTGTCCATTAGCATAGTTAATTGTGTCCATTAGTAAAATAATCATATTTCTGACCGTATCATGTGATATCATAAGTATTGTCTCGTCGAGATCAAATACTTCATTAGTAGAAAGAGCATTTTTCCAGAATTAGATATCACGTAGCGTTTAAATTCAACAATTTGAAAGTTGAAATTCTTCATTAATTAATTTACCTAATCTAGCTACTAGGCCCTATAACTTTAGCACGCAAGTACTAGGATTTAAAAAATACCTTCAAGGTTCAGTGAGGAACAAGTGCTTAATCCTCCTCTGTACATGATTCAAAAGCTGCCATCAAAGATCTTATACAACCTGAGTCTTGAAATAAACGATTTTTATAAAAATCTATTTATAGTGTCAGAGAACTTTTTTTGTTTTGTGCTCAGTAAATCATTTACTATCCATTTACTGTACAATAATTCGTTACTTGTTTTAAAATAACGTATTAATAAAATAAATACATCTCATCAACAGAGATTAAAACACCGAAACATTATCTCAGCTGTTTGTAAAACTTCAAGACACAAACACTAGGAAAAACGAGGAAAATTTGTTCAGAAAAACATATATAAATTTGAGACTTTAAATTTCATACAAGTGTAGTACAAGACACGTACAAATGCATGTTGTTGAAGTTTAACATGAAACTATTACGTATGTAAATAATATATATACATACTTTTTTCTCAAACATATATGTATATATGTTATATATAAATTTATGAATTTATATACATAATAAAAATATATAACATGAAGATTTAATGCTCAGAGTTAGCACTTAATATTCAAAAAGGATGAAGCTTTGATAATGAACAAGAGTGGAGGTTTGATGCTGATATAAGGCTAGAGACTTGATGCGTACGAGAGACACAACATCAAATGCAGCAACAATGTAATGGACGGCCACAACACAACAATCTTTTAAAAGAATGCAAAATAAGACGGAAGACGAATTTATTTTCTCAGTCAGTGTGCAAAAATAATTAGTTGGGAGAATAGTTACGAAAAGGAATTTGAAAAAATTAGCATGCTTTTTCAAATAAAATTATGAACTTTATACAAATATTGTCGTGAGCCATTTTCCTACCAAGATGTTGAGCAACAGCTTTATTTGCTTTTTTTCATCTAGAAGTAAAATGTATATTTATCTAGGAGTAAGAAATATTTCCTGAGAGGGTACCCATTCTAATTACAAAATTTTGAAGTCCTTCAAAAGCAATGTCACATCACGAGTAGTGACATGTTTATACAAGTGAGTTTTGGGTTTTTCTTTGCAGTGCACCATGACGCCCTTCAGTGTGCCTCAAGTGAGCTAGTTAATTGAAATTATAAGGTCGTCAAGTGACACAAATCACCAGGATTTGAACCAAACGTCTATATTTCACTTACGTACCAATCAATCACAAGGACTGAATTATAATCATTCAGAAGGACTGACGTTATGATTTATTATAATCATTTTTGAACATATTTATTTATATGATCAGATTATTTACGAAAATTTATGATTGAAAAATATGTACAAGACGATCTCACCTATAAAAATGTATCATTGAACATATATATTTATTCATAATATACAGAGTCGGAAACTTATTATTGAATAAAAATATTTATTTATGAGAACAGCATTTGCGTCACGAAGTGATGATTGATAGTTCCATAAGTTGACTGGAGAACACACTCATATACATATAGCTTTTAAATTTCATTTACTTGGGTTGGAAAATTTTTGCAAAAGTTTAACTAGCCCAAAAATTTTGAACGGAGTAACTATTTCATGAATAATTTAAAATGTTTGGTTATTCATTTTAAATTTTTGTTCATGAATCATATTAGATATTTGGTTATTAAAAATTTCACACTTATGGTTAGAAATCATTTTACATGTATGGTTATTAATAAATTGCTTTGGTTATCAATCATTTGAAATGTGTGGTCTTTAGTCATTTAAATGTTAGCTCATCAATCCTTAGACATACTTGCTCATTAATCATTTTAAATGCATGTCATGGACAATGAGGTTCCTAGATAGAGCTGTGCTTATAAGAATTTAACATATCAGAGCATTGCATACATGCTTTTCATTAACATTTTTATAAATAAATCAATGTTCGTTATAATATCAACACACTGTAATAAGTCTACGGTAAATTTAATGAAAATTTAAGTACTTCTATAAACATGGTTGGAATAAGTCTACGGTAAATTAAACGAATATTTAAGTATCTTTTGCCAGGTTATGATAAGTCTACGGTAAATTTATCACAAATTCAAGTACTTCTATAAACAAGGCTCGAATAAGTCTACGATAAATTAAACGAATATTTAAGTATCTTTTGACCGGGTTATGTTAAGTCTACGGTAAATTAGACGAAGATTTAAGTATCTCCATAACCATGGTTGCAATACGATGAATTAGACGAAGATTTAAGTACATTTTTCATCGAGGTCCCAATAAGTCTACAGTAAATTAGACGAATATTTAAGAATATTTTAGGCTGGAACTAATACAAATAAAAACATTAAAATATGTATTTTAATCACTTCTCACCATACAGTAGTTTGAATTATCATATTTTCAAAAAGAGTTTATTCACTCAATAACTAGAAGTATTCTAATACATGTTGAGATAAACGTATGAATACGTTGCAGCTGTTTCACTTCATGGTAACCAAAATGACTAAAACACTGTCGTAGTAAATTATTCGATTATGTGTCTAGTCAAGTCCCTTGACTTCTTGGTAGTTTGATATATTTAGTTTGGGTCTTCAGTATTTCCTTCCTATCCAATTAAGTAGAAAAAACAAGTTCTTATCTACCGACCCAACCTCCTTAAATTGTGTCTCTGTGTAGCTGACCTACACACGCAAGGTAAAGTGCTAAACTAAAACTATTTGGAAATGGGGGTTTGAAAATGCTAATTAGATTCAGGCACGTAATATTATTCAGGAAAAATTTTAGTTCGTGGTTTCCTTTCATTATGAATTAATTTTAAAACATATCCATTTTGAACATGAAATCCTATCATTTCAAGCATGGTGTTGAATTCGAATTTATGAAAATTTATAATTTCATGTGTAAAACAGTAACAATAAAAGTTGAGCTAGTCATAAAAAGAATATATTAAATACATATATTGATTTGTTAGTTAGCATACGTACATATATATCTATACTAATTTCATATATTTCTTAGCACTTATATAGTAATGTTAAGTGTCGTTTTCTGTTTCATCTAAATACAAGCTGAATTTTACGATGCATTTTTAATTATTTTTGAGCAGCGTCTTGTAGGAAATTCATTTTGTTAGGCCTTAAATGCGATGAAAGTAATCCCGAATTGTTTTATTGTCTCGAAATACTGATATGACATCACATTCATATATACTTACATACCGTAATGCTGATACGACATTGCATGCAAATATACCCAAATTACACAATACTGACGTGATACCACATGGAAATATCCGCAGAAAAGGGGAAACAAATCAACGCTAATCCACATTTTTTCTCTTAAAGACTGGAACGTCACTTGCTATAAAGCCACATCAGCTGCTTGTATGAGAAGCATTGCTTTTGTAAGCAGCAGTTACGTGTTGATGTACAGGGTGTCGACGAAATATGTATGAATCAGTATCAACGATACCGGTATCAAGGTTTCAATATAAATCAATGACAATGATAAATTTTGAAATCTTGTTACCAGTACATTTTTTGAATGTGAGTGTTCGGAGAGCTCCATTGTACTATTCAATAATGTACCAATTTTGGTTAGTTTCATGTGTTTCATTAATGTAGTCCTTGAAAATAGGTGGACCGCACGGGCATGAGATAAATGAACTTAAAATTCCGAAATGCATTTATTTACGTGCTAAAAATACAAGTTTCAATCCGGGACTAGATGTATTTATGCGAATTGTGCGATGTAAATAAAAGTATGTATTTTTCAAAATATTTCATAAAAATATTAATAAACTCAACCATATAACCATATTTTTAATTTTATGAGCATATTTATGAAACATATGCATAAATAATCTATTTATGTTTTTATACACACACACACATATATATATATATATATATATATATATATATATATATATATATATATATATATATATATATATATATATTATATATAAAATATAAATTTTATATACATATATATGTATATTATTTTTAAACATATTTTACACACATGCTCTATATACATACTTACAGTACCTAAACACAAAAAATAATATACGTAACTTTCTATTAGCCATAAAAATGGTGCACTGGACTGACCTGGATTCTTTCCTCCGGTCCGCTGCCGCGTAATGTGCGGACGCTTCTGGTGGAATTGCTCCGGGAATGATAGTCGCGCGTGCTGCTCATAGGGCTGTCCGACATCTTGCTAGGCGTTTGTTGACAGTGATGCTAAAACTTTATTGTTATTTGCATCGAATTACTAATGGAATCCACGAATTGTGTTCTGTTCAGGGTGTGATAGGTAGTATATAATGTCCGTGTTTGAAGGTTGTTTTGATACAGAAGATTGGTTGAAAATTAGTTGGCTTTGTTACTTTGGGATAACAATTTCAGAACTTGTACTTTTATTTATGCAATAATGTTTAATATGTGATAGTAGTTTTATTTAAATATTTGGCATTTGCTTTCTTCGTTCAGCGTTGTAATTTTCTTTCACTTGTTAAAACAAATTCTTATCCAGAATTTTCCTTCAATAATCTGGTGCATTATATTTTATTGTGTAGGTAAATGAGCACAACTTGCACCATTTTTAAATTGCTCTCCCTTTCATAGACGTATCTTTATATTCTCAAACTGATGCTCCTTTCAGTGAGTTTTTCATGGTGTACATAATAATAATTCTTCTTTACTCATAAAATACCAAGCGTCCTTATTTAAATTCAGAAATACACTAAATTTAACTGAGAAATTGGTGTTCAAAATCTGCTTTATTTATCCGAGTGGCAAAGTTGTAACTGATTATTAACTTCTCTGCACTTTTTCTTCCATTGTCACCTCTCAAACTCTTAATGTTCCTCTGAAGTTCATAACTGCACTTACCGACCTTACGGGGAATACTGATTTGGCAATAAATCTTTAATATTCAAAACACTTCTTACTTGCGAAAAAGTTTAATCGAAATGGAAACAACCGTAATTTTTTTCTGAATTTTCTTAACTTCTGTGAAATCATTGAAAATAGGGGAAATTTGTTAACTTCTGTTAGTCTATCATAAAAGACACGGAATCATGCAGCCAAACCAGCATTATATTGCTGAAAGATTGGTAAAAACTTGTTAGCAAAGGAATACAAAATTAGGCTTCAGTTTTATCCCGATATTAGGCAATAAATTTCGCATCTAGTTTACAATTATTGCTGAATACTGTTGGTTTATATACCGATTATTTAATACCTTATTTTTATAATAAATTTACAGTATAGAGAAGCCTAGACTTCAGGAGCAGCACATCACACACAGCAGTAGCACATCACACACAGCAGTAGCACATCACACACAGCAGTAGCACATCACACACAGCAGTAGCACATCACACACAGCAGTAGCACATCACACACAGCAATAGCACATCACACACAGCAGTAGCACATCACACACAGAAGCAACGCAGAAGCAACACACATACAGAAGTAACACACACAGAAGAGCAACACACAAACAGAAGCAACACATACACACAGAATAGCAACACACACACACACAGGAGCAACACACACACACAGGAGCAACACACACACAGGAGCAACACACACGCAGGAGCAACACACACACACACACA
>VCRD01002459.1:15754-27967 GCA_006783055.1 Trinorchestia longiramus | reverse complement strand
AGTTAGAGCTTGGATTGCCTTCAGGAAGCAATCTCCCACCTTCAGAGTTCTACTGGTCAATGAGATGCACAGTCCCTGCCATAACAACTACAACGCTAAGTTCCTCTGAGGAAACACAGGGTGAAAAACACGTTGTTTTTACCTTTAAAAATGATGAAAAATTTAGTCATGGTGAAGTTGTTGAATGAAAAAGCTATGGAATGCAAGTGAGAAAAACCGAAACCACTACGTATTTGCCTATTAATTATTCCGAATAACTCTTCCTAAATACCTCCTGGTGTTCAAAAAAACATCTGTTTGGTAACTAATCCTGTTAATTAATTTCAAATTTTCAAACAATTTTTATTATTGAAATTACTTTTGATAAGAAACTGCGCCTATCAAAAAACTCGTTATTTTAATAGCCTCTGTTATTAAAATCACTTGTATTAGTGAAAAAAGTCCTCTTAAATAACTCTCCCTGTTAAATAACTCCTGTTATTAAGATAATGCAAAGAAAAACGACTTTCATACAAGCGAAGAAGACAAGGTTGTTATGGGTTGTCTTACGAGCTGTTCTATGCTCACCAGCCACCGTGGTCGAGTGGTCTGCGGCCTGTGTTTGGTATCAGGTCTCTGCTTCGGACAGACAGACCGCGGGTTCGAAACCCGGCAATGAATACGAGCTGTTTCTCGTTTCACGCCGTGAGCCCACACTTATCGGTAAGCCCTCAACTCCCCGCCCATGGGCACATCCCAGGATCGTCGCATGGAGCTCACCATCACCCTTACTCTAAGAATGTTAACCTTAAAAATTTGAAAAACCAGTGTACTAATGTCTATGTACTGTGTACTTGATTGGAAATAAAGTTGTTAAAGTGTTAATGAACAGTTTAATGCGTTACCTAATGGGCCCATTAATGGGCTACCTAATGAGGTATTTAATGGACGACTCAATGAACTGTTTAATGAGCTAGTCAATGGGCTGTTTAATGAATGGGTTTCTTAATGGACTTGTTAATGGATTGTTTCTTGTGCTAGCTCTTAGGCTGTTTAATGGGAAGCTTCCAACATATAGGAATAACTTTGAACTTAAAAAACAAGTTCATCCTTCACAAAACCCACAGTCTGAGCTGTACTGTTGCTTGTCATCACCTTGTCTTAAGACAATGTCACCACCTTGTCTTAAGACCGTCTCATCACCTTATCTTAAGACCGTATCATCATATTGTCTTAAGACCTTGTCATTACCTTGTCTTAAGACCGTGTTATCACCTTGTTTTATCATTACCTCGGCTAAATTAAAACCATGTATAAAAATAGTAAAACAAGTTCCTTTAGACAGTATCATGATCCAGTAATACTTCACGGCTCGTGGCTTCATTAAACTCAAATATTGAGCTTCTACTTCTCGCACTTGCACGAGGCACTCAAACTCATTCATTTGTCCGGATGAAAGTAAAAGAGGAGTAGTAAAAAAAGGCAATACCATTAATCCGGCCTTACTTATGAAACAAGTCCTTACTTCAACACCATTATTATTCTATGTAGCAAGTTAGTAGATTTGTTTTTTAAGTAACAATAAGCTTAAACTATTAAGGCACTTGGAGGTACTGAGATGAAAAACCGTCAAGCATAGAATTTATTGTTAGTCTATAATATCTGCAATTCCATAACGGCGAGAGTAGCTTAGTTTAAATTATTAAACCTAAGCTATGGAAAGAATTAGCGATAAAAATATTCAGGATGCAAACTTAACAATTGAAAACGAAGTGCATATCTTTGAAAAAAATAATTTGTACTTGAACTCTTGGAGCAGCAATACACCAACGAATTTGTGTCCATGTTGTAGTGAGTGCAACAAATGAAGAGATGACCTGCAGACCTCTTCAAAAAACACATATAAAACAGAGTAAATTTTCCCAACAGAAAAAAACAACGCAACCTTAAAACTTTTTCTTAATTCAGCCGCTCTACTTCGTTAGCTTTTAAAAACAACTTATGTAACATACTAGTAACAGCTCCTAAAAAATATTTTTTAAATCGTGTGAGTTAAAAAATATCCTTTATTGGGTCTTCGTACATATCATTTTATGGTTCTTAAATCTTCCAATTTGAGAGATTGTATTTGTATAGAAATTAATTACTTCTTACACTCAAATTCATTTGTGTAAGGAACGATTTTAAATCTTTGGTGGTTCAAATAATTTCCAGAATAAGTTTAAGTTCAATCTACGCTTGAAAAGTCTGAAATAGATTTTCTCGAAATAATATTAGAAAAAATTATCTAATTTTTAAAATTGGTTTACGGTGATGAACAACAGAGGATTTTCATATAATGAAGGCACATTCAAGGTGCTCGAACAAAATTCAGCTGATAATGTCGCTCATAAATTCATTTGTCCTTATTTACATAAATATTATAAAAAAACTGGATAACTTCTTGACAAATTACTTACGAGATCGGCAAATTTTTCTGCATGGGATCGTTTTCTGAGTTTTTCCCAGTGATGTGATCCAGAAAATATTTTTCAGTCTGAAAAGTGCTCCAAAACTACTCACAAAAGGTAAAATTTACATACGTCAGATGTACTATAAAACAGACGTTTTATACAACTAAGCTCTCAAAGACACAACATTTTCCAAACATTAATAATAATCGTTCAGTAAAAACAATCTTATGACGAGTGTAGTGGAGCTTAATAGTATACAAAGAACACGTTATTAAAACGTGAACAGCGTTCTACACAGAGAACAGGAAGCATCTTAACATGGAATTTTCAGAGAAAAAAATATGTTTGAAATACTGTAGCTCAGAAAAGTTTCTTGCCATTCTCTGAGACAATCACAATAGTTTCACTCAGTGCTCCTAAATGACTACCCAAGAATATTAGACCTATTTCTACATTAAAAATCGCTTTTTTTCAAAAATAAGAAGATACTCGTACATCTATTATACATATTTCTGTCCTGTGCGGTTTAGCAAGAACTATAACTTTCCGTGGCACTGGAGACTTGATTAACCGATGAGTTGATATCGAGGTGAGTTGTCTCCTCAACCACGTCATCATCAGCCAGTTCTTTCTTTGTGGCTTCCGTTGGTGACATATCAACTGTAGGGAAGCGCGTTCTTGGTGATGCACCGTGGAAGGCAGTAGGGTCTAGAGAAGAGTTACTGGCAGACGTAGACCCGGAAGAAAGAGGTGAAAGAGGGTCTGTTGTTGAGGTGGCATAGGATCGTACGATGTTGCTGGTCCTGCCAGCTATGAAATTGTCTGGTTTTATGGAACAGTCATCGACGTTTTTGTTGGACGTCCGGTTGATATTTCCTTCGAACCCACAGGCCGTTGGCTTGAAATTGAACATCTCTTTCGACTGTTTTGTTAACGCTTCCTGAGGTAACAAATCTGGAGAAGTAGATTTGCATATTTCCCTGTTTTCTTGACTAGTTGTCACTTTAGTTCGATCAACTGCTGAAGATGATTCCGTGGGTGCACCTCGCTCACTCTGTTTCAATTCTTGCTCACAGTTTCGAGAATCAGGAGAAGCCAAAGATGGAGACACGGTTTTTGTCATAGTCTGGTCTCTGATGTCAGTCTCAGATCTATCTTTTTCTTGATTACAGCTTCGCGGAGAAGAAGAACACATCAGACTTCCTTCAACTGGGGCAGAAGTTTGGTCAGTGGCACTCAGAGCATCACGCGCTGAACCTGAGAATTATAATTCTAATTACAAATTAAGTCTATTAGTTTTTTGAAGTATGCACCCACCTTAAATTTATCTAAAAAATAGAAATCCACTCGTTGACACACCAGTAAATTTGCGAAGGAAGAGGAAACGAGAAAAGCAGCAAGGGTCACTTTATAATCTGGGTGCAGTAACGTAGCTAACTCCTTGTCTCCCAACGCTTGCCCTATACATGCATATAATTCCTGTGTAGTTTTTCTAGCATGAGGCTGTTGGTCGTTGACTGTGAGAATAAAATATTACAAGTAAGGAAAATAAACATTTCTAAACAGACAGATCGTATAAGGCGGTATGAGGGAGAATATTTAAGCAGTATAAATAAAAGAATAGAGCAGTATGAAGGAACATATAAAGCATTTTAAAAGAAAGTATAAAGCAACATGAAGGAACATGTAAAACAGTTTAGAGGAAAGTATTTAAGCAGTATTAGGAAAAAATAAGACAAAGTAACCTAGACGCTCGCTGATAATAGTGGTATCTCCCACAAACTTTTCTGTTCAGTTAATTTAAAAGTGAATGAAATTAATTATTAACTAATTGAGGTTAATAATTGAAAGATTCCCATTCTTTAACCCTTCACTGCTCAATTGTTTTTCGAATTTTGAGTAAAAATCATAGTTATGGAAGTGCAACAGAAGGAAGTTGTCATTTTAGAATACTATATCCTGCATGAGCCACTGCGCAGTGAAGAGTTAACTAATGAAGTTGACACCGTGAAGTTGGTACACTGCATCATCAAGATGCTCGCAGTCGAGACGTGGTAGTCTACCCACAATGTCCCTTGTACTACAACTGCTGCCACAATACTTGAAAACACTTGTAAATGATACTCCATGTATGCCCTGTCAATAATACTTACGTGTACGACTAGCTAATACATACAACATCAAGCAGTTCAATAGGAAGTTGGTTCTGTATTTAAAATGATTAGTCACCAGCGTATTTACTCTACTTGAACGAAGTTATTTTGAAAAACATACGTTATATTCCTTCCCAATGAATAGAATTATTGGAAAATAGATGGCACATGAGTATTAATATTCAACATAGCCTCTGAGTCTGTTGTCTACGCTTTTACCAAATGAATGAAAATAAATGAAATGAATGAAAATAAATACCCACTTCTTAGTGGAATTTTCCAAATCTCTCGCTATAACTCGTGGCAAAATTTAGTGATTGGCAAAGTACAAAGAAACTATGTTAATACAGCAGTGAAGACATACTGTACATTGAACTGTTAAAATGAGGACATGAGATAGTCCTGAAAAAACGAACCTGCTTGCGCACTCAGAAGCTCGAGGATGTCATCTATTGAGGAGTCTTCCCATCCCCATTCTGAGCGAGTTTCTGGGTTGATGTACTGCCGTATGAAAAGTTTAAAGTTCTTTTTCATGCGCTGTAAATGGTCAGTCTCCGTTGATGGTTCTCCTCCTCCTCTTTTCACCATTTCTTCCAGCAACTTCCCAGGTTGATCCAGCAGCGGCCGAAAAGATTCCGCTTCTGGCACGCTCAATAAAGTGGTCAAGACAGGACGTAGTAATTTTATGAAGCGTTCAGTTTCAGTCTCTTCCTTGGCTGGAGAGTCCTCGTGCGGAGAATTAGGCGATTCCATAGGCGGGGATTTTGCACTGACAGATCTTTTTATTTCTGGTTTGTTGTGAGGATCTTCCTGACCTGAGGTTTCACTTTCATCGTTTGTGTTTATTAAGTCATCAGGCGATCTTTCTTCATCAACTGGGATTTTCTTGATGTTTTGCAATTCATGGATGCCCGTACCAACTGTATATGATTTTGAATATGGAGTGCATTGTGGAGGTGTCACTGCACGGGCAGTAGAAGCAAAAAGTTCATCGTCTTTTATATCATACCTTCCCTTTTTTGATATAGATGGTGCAGTATTTGGTACAAATGAGCAGGACGGCCACTCATATGAAATAGCTTTAAATGAACTTGATGAAGTGTTCTCAGATGTACCTATAGAGCATGAAGCTTTTTCGAACGGATGCTTCTCAATCGTAACGTTATCATCTATCGAAAGTCGCCGGACGCTTTTTGGACAATTTTTGACTTCTAATTGCGAGTACTTGGCCTGATCAAAGTTGTTCAGGACTTCTGGTTGCAATCTATTGCAAGCCACAGAATACGGTGGGGGAGGTTTTCTCCTCATATCTAAAGTAGAGTTTATAGGGCTTGGGTTTGTTCTGTTGTGGTATGCGTCTGAAGTGTCAGGAGAAATAGGGCCTTCAGTGCAATGTTGCATTTGAGGAACTTGTTTCTGCCAACCTCTTCTTTCTAGATCAGGGAGGGAAATACCTGGAGAAAATGTGGTGTCTGTGTTGGAGTCAGGTGACACCCTCGTGGAGGTAGCAGTTTGATTGTCGACCATCGCCAGCAATTCTGTATGATATAGACACGAATTAAAATGAACCATAATGCAGTGGCTCAAATTCAGTCTATTTCTAAGAGAAATACTTACTTTTAAATACACCTCCGAAATTCCAAAAATAGAGAGTAGTGAAGTCAGTTTCTTTACACGCATTTCTGTAATAATTTTTGATGACCAGTTGAATTTGTATCTTAATATTTGCCACTGGAGCTGTTAGAATTTTTTGCATTGTTTCGAATTTGATGATTTTAAATATCTTACACCTTAATTCTCCTATGTTATTTTGTTAGCTTGATTCTCCATACAGAATTTTAACTTATAGCTCCTCGTAAGTTTAGTTATTTACACAATGGTACAAATAGAAGTATACACTTATCAACTGATCATGAAAATATAGCTGAAGTCCACAGACAAACACCCCAAAAATCATTTAGCGTTAGAGATGCCACATGTGCAAATAACTTTAAATGAATTAATTCGATATCATTTCACTTTCAACGATTCGGTAGAGGTAATGAAAGTACTTGACTCATACAGTAAGAGGCTTCTCAGTTCTCTCGTCTCGAGATCTAGCAATCAATTATACGTGTGGTTAAACCAGAAAATGTCTCATCGTCTTGACATTTCGCTGGGAAATTTGCGTTTGATTGTTTAGGATTGAACCCTGGCATAAATTTGACAGTCAACACAACACGCTGTTAAGACTACTAAGCTATAATGAGATTTTTATTCTAAATACAGTACAGTAACGCCAGCTTTCGTAAGTTCCGTTTTTTTTTGTTTCAAATAGGGAGAGTAAAAATTTATGTGATATATACTCTGTATCTATGACGTAAGGTTTTAATTTTAGAAAAATTGTATTGCCTTGTAGCGATGCACTAGAGGTTAATACAGGTAAACTTTATGTATGTTTGAAACACATTCTCAATGCACAGTACAGATCATGCAATGTGACGAGCACATAGTAACCTGTAAAATTAAACACCGGCAACATCAGGAAAAATTATTGTTGCAAGTATTTTCGTGTTAAAATAGGAAAGAGCTATGTTAAAAAGGCTGATTATGTGTAGAAATATACTAACAGTTTTTGCATAACTTTGTATGGTAACTTGGCATAGTACAAGTGTGAAACTATCTCTTCTATTCGCGTGAAAAAAATTGCCAACACTCGCTAATATTGATGTTTTCACTAAAAAATAGACCAAGAGAAATAAATTCTTGGCTGGTCGTTGTGGCTATCGCTGTGCCAGCAAGAGAGCACTTGCAATTTATCGCTTATAGCCAAACAGTTCCAGGTGTCAAATTCTGGACGCAAGTTTGGGGTAAAGTTTACTGATGGAAGTAAACATCAAGAATAATGTTGTAGAAAGTTTATGAGAGGGAAAACCCTGGTCTTCAATGTCCATGAGCTAAAAGCAGGTAAAAATATAGAATTCATAAATGCAAAAACATGTTCTTGCAAATTGAGTACAACTCGGCAGTAGAGACTCAGAGGATTATTCTTTGACTTTGGGACGCATTTGTTATAACTTACCGTAACGTTTGATTAATATCTTCATGTTTATTACCTCATTCTTTGGCATACGAGAAGGGACAAAGTGAAGTGCTACCTGCTAATATTCTGTCCCTGCTGGAAGCAAAAAAAGGCCCCTCAATAATAGCATTGTACTATTCCCTGGTTAGACAAATGGAATCAGGCATATGCAGATAATTTTAGTGCAATTTTTAATACTGAGAGACTATAAATATTTGAATCTCCAGATTAAACATAAAAATTGGCAATCTTGAGGTGGTCGAGATTGTCAAAGCTTTTGAGTCTCAAAAGGACTATCTGTGCACGTCCTTTGCCGTGAGAAGACATTGTTTTAATTTTACCATAGAGAAAGAAGACCATAGATAAGAATTTAGTAGTTTAGTACCTGAATTTGAACATGGTTGCTGTAGTGATGCGCATGGGCTTCTATTTGGGTAGATATAAGGCCTCCCCGTTTCAGAGAGCATCGGCAAATCATCTGTTTCCGACAGTCTACGTTTCTTTTTATTGTACTTCATTGGGACCGTTTTCACTTGGTGGGAAGGACTGAATTGCACTGGACATGATGCTGGAGGACTCTTCGCTTCTGTTGAACGTTCTTGTTCCGGTTGAGCTGCTGCTGAGCTTCTCATCCGCTCGAAGAAGATTGCCTTGGGAGATAGCTTACATTCTCTTCTGAGATTTTCATCTTTTATCCTTAGAATATCAACGTTGGTAGGGCGCTCAGCTGTGTTGCTTGATGTTAACGGAGCTTTATCAGCTGCGACGGAAATTGGGATTTGCGAAGTAGAAGTACTAAAATCTTGATGAGACCAAGATACATTAGGAGTTGTAGATGTGTTTTGGTAGTGGGTCATGTTATTATTGTTAATGATTGAACTGGTCGTCGGAGACGAGTACTGAGACACAGTAAAATAGGTTCCTCTGGAACTTTGATGGTTAGACTGATGAATAAGAGGTCTTTGTGATGCTGTACCGTCATGCATACTGAGCTTTGGATTAGTGGGTTGGTGAGGATTTATAATACTTTCTCTTGGCGAGGTAGAATTTATGTGTGGCTGCAACGAAGGTGGATGATGATTCAATTGATGATTATAATTTGAACCATATTCTACTTCCCTAAGTACTGTTGCGCGGTTGACAGGTGACTTTGAAAAGGGCTTTTCAATGTGGTTTGGACTATTATCATGTATTCGTAGATTGTTAACTAAAACGGGGGAACTAGAAATTGAAACTTTATCTGGTGATCTCTTTCCTGGATGGTTATAAATGCTATCCTTTGAAGGACGAAGTTGATCTGGTGCATATAAGAATGCGTTGGGTTCTAGATTCTGACAGCCAGTGTTATAGTACTGAGGATATCTCACTGTGTTTGTTCTTCCATACGGTTCCATTACCTCCGAATTCGAGCTAGGCGGATTCTCGGGGTCTTGCTTTTTACAGAGATTTAAATAAGGATGACCTCTGTTGTAGGTCGCAGCATTTTGATCATACCCAAGGTAGTTCATGCTTTTTGGATCATTACTTGACCAAGCGTTCTGATCTGGAGTAGAATCTTTTTCGGTAGCTTGTGTTAAACGTCCATAGGGTATGTCTAGTTGCGGTTCCTTTTCAGTGCGAGTACTAGAAATGTCTGATAATCTTTTTTCCTGTGCATCATTTGGGAGGTAATGTTCTTCTCTTGAAATGGCACTTACTATCACTTTGGAAGAAATTCCTTGCTTTGCATAGTCTCCATGTAAAAAATATTCTGAATTATTGCGAGAATCCTGTGCGTTAGAGTGGTTTATTCTATGCTCTTGATTTTGACCTTGTTGTGGGAGGGTGATATAACTAGTGACTGGAACTGTGTGAGTTGCTGTTGTTTCTGTCGCCGTCGGATACAATCTGGAAGATGATGAAGGGTATCGGAATTGTTGAGCTAGCAAATGCTTGGAGTCTTCAGTATCATGTCCTGAGTTTGAGTGTCCATAATGTCCTGCTGGTTTATTGGCCTTCATCATATCCGGCACTTCTATAATAGGGGCAGCTATTCTAACAGGATGTCGAATGGAGGTCATCTGAGGTTGAGGTGCATGAGCAAACCCTCCTGGACCGTGAGGTGCCTTTTTCCTAATGTTGGCGGGAGCTTCAGAATGATTTTCAGGGACGTAATGAGGAAAAAATGGATAGGTGAGATTAGGAAGGCGTGTTATCGTATTAGGAGCTTGGAAATTATTAGGAACCGGTACTCGAATATACTGTCTGATAACTCCATTTTCATGATGACTGGAATTTCGAGGATGGTTCTTAGTATCTACTGGGTACATTGGTAAAAGGGGCTGCACTATTTCCTTCTTATGAGATGGTATTGGAGGTCGAACCATTTGCCTTTGTAACATTTTATCATTGAGATGTTCTGTTTGAGGTTGCACATGCTCTGGAGCTCCATGACTTCTTCGACTGTCAAAATTTTCGTGAGGCGAATGGAACACCATCTTTCCCTTCATGCGCTCAGGGATGGGGTATGGATGAGGAATCGTTTGAGTTTGCTGCGAACGGGGCATTCGTGGATGAGGAAAAGTGTGGACAGTTGGGTAATAAGGATTTGAATACATTGACTGAAGGTAAGGTGGATGCTGAGACTGCAAAGTGTACGGAGGATAAGCTTGCCGGACAGGCTGGGTTATATTTGGATATACAACTCTTTGAGGAGAAGCAGGGATGTGTGACACAGTATGAGGTGGGTATTGAGAATCAACAACCTTTGCTCGATGAGGATACACAGTTTCATGCGACGTTGATGGGGAGTGAACTTTATGAGGAACGCCATGAATGACTCGTTGGTGTTCGTTGATGTAAGTAGGATAGGGATGAGGAGCATAGCCCTCAACTCTGTTACCCACGTATCCATCTTTTACTTCGGAAGCCACGTAGGAGTATCCAGGCCTAGGATGGTCCATTGACATGCCAGCATCTCGCCTGTTTCCAAACTGAGAGTGCGTCCTGAGGTCCCATCCTTGATTAGGAGGACGTACATACGGACCTGAAATCACGTAAGGGCGGAGGTGGTTCGAAGCAGTTGTTGCAACTCTCCCTTCAAGAACAGCGTACGGTCGGGACTCCGCAGGATAAAACGCTTGCTTGACGTCGTTTGTCCCGCATTGCATAGACAAAGTTGAAGCTGGAATTGAGTTTTCTGCCTGGTCGGTAGAGTTCATTAGATCGTCGAGCTCGTCTATGCCGACTGCTGAGCACGCTGCTGCTAGAATGTCAGGGGCTTCCTTGTCCGACATCTTGTGCAGAATTTGAATGATCGATAGCCGTCTTTATGTGTCCGACGCCTGAGCAGCGGAAGTTGCGATGCCTGTGTGATGTTCGTTGAATTACTTGCTGCGCAATCATTCGTTCGGGAGATCCAGCTTTCCTGCTTGAAGAGTGTAGCTATCCATACCTGAAAAACAACAAAAAAATATTAATTTATAGTTAGTGAAGACATTGAAAATGGTTCGTAACATTTTATACGGTGCGATATGAATTTGAAGCTTCAATACAGAATGAATCTAAAACATAAAAGATTCAAGTTTTGTTCAATCATCGTTTATTTCGAAAGGAATGTGCTCTCCTTTTAAAATTATTGAATCCTTATAACCAATATATAATTACACTTTTTCTTAAAAAAGCTTACATAAAATTAACATAGAATTAATTAAGAAAATTTTGCTCTCAAATTTTGCTCATTTAGATCAACGTTTATTTCAAAATTTATACGTTCTAATATTTTACTGTGAATAAATGTTTCCAGCATCTCATTTCGCTAGAAACCTAGTCGATGTGACTTACATTTTTATTTTATTATCATCCACAAGCTTTGTCTGTGACGGTAATAACCAATTTAACTCGAAATTAACTTGGGTCAGGAATGTGAGGGTGCAAGAAGTTAAATTGAGGAGCAGCTACGGACTTATGATGTTGCTCTTTGGACTCCAAAGATCAACATGAAATTCTGTAAGAGCATGTGCTGTGCACCAGCGTATGAGAACACATCAATTTTCAAAGATGAAATAGTACTAAAGGAGCCAGTTTTGAAGCTGGTGAATGTCATTTACCCTTTATCCAATGAACAAAATACACTGAGAATTGTCCGGGCATGTGGCATTGTGTCTGGAGGATGTCATTTGAAAAAATACTTAAAATTCGTTAACACAAATGAAGATGAATTTCATTCATATCATTTACATTCGGTGTCGTTAATACTGTTTCACTCTCAAATACTTACTTGTACCACCAAGTATACATTTAAAGCTTAACGAAATAACTGACCAGCTATCTGATCTCGTACTTGTTACTCTAAATAACTTAACTCTGCGAGATAATGTATTTTTATGTCATCATTCATGTTATGTCTTCGCAGACATGATTTTGAAAGAACATCTTTGTGCATTGTTGTACATTTCCTTTGCCGTGAAAATAGTACATCGAAGGTCGAGAAATTTCCAGGATACAGGGGTTCGAGGATAGTGATGTATCCAGGATACAGGGGTTCGAGGATAGTGATATATCCAGGATACAGGGATTCAAGGATAGT
>VCRD01002459.1:0-15668 GCA_006783055.1 Trinorchestia longiramus | reverse complement strand
GTGATGTATCCAGGATACAGGGGTTCGAGGATAGTGATATATCCAGGATACAGGGGTTCGAGGATAGTGATGTATCCAGGATACAGGGGTTCGAGGATAGTGAGGTATCCAGGATACAGGGGTTCGAGGATAGTGAGGTATCCAGGACAGAAAGGTTTCTGCTATCCTTCTCTCGTTAGGGGAGAGTTGTGCATCAACCAAGGAATTCCTGGTTTTGACTATTATAATTATTATTGTATCCACTAATTATTATTACTACTATAATTATATCATTATAACTCAACCATCAGTTCAGGCTAGGAAACTCTGGAAGTATTCAGGCTTCAATGCTAACCCATATAGATCTCCATGTCGAGTAAATAAGTTTTTAAGTCTAAATAGTACAGCTTATTTTCATCTCTAGGTTTTAGAGATCTTTCCCTGTAAAGCGAGCATTTCACTTGGACATTTTTTTAAAGATGGATGCTAGGATATTTCTGATAGATTTTCTCCAGTTTACCTCTAGTCCCAACCTCACTGGATAATTTTTTACTATTTTCTTTGTACAAATGCCAGGATTGTTTTCGCTCAGAATTTACAGAAAAAATGTATCAATTCGTCACCCCTTCAACAATCACAAAAAACAATCACCCACTCGTCTTTGTTGAAAAGCTGAGTCAAAAACAATGGTGTGTTGCTTCAAACAATGATCAATTAAATAGTGTAGGGCAATGGCTTAGAACACATTCAGAGAGAGCTGGGCGAACTTTAGTCTTGGTAAGAGAGAGAAGAAGAAGCCATACAGAGGAGGCTCACGTCCTGACGCAGGCGTGAACCTCGCAACAAACATATGAACAAAAAGTCACATGCTTTACTGGTACGTAAAAAAAAACTTACAGGCATTTTATAATGAAGAAGAAGAGCAAAATTTTAAGCTGGTAGTAGAGTAAACTTGCATGGTGAATGAGTACATGCATTGATGAGAATTAAATTCTATATGTAGCAGAGTGCAGACTTCTGAAAGGAAGTATTTGAATAAAGATATGGGAGCCCAGCCCTCCATCTGGTGAGAAATAAAGTTTTATGGTAGAAACTTTGTCCTCGTTATGAACGAATTGACATTTGCTAAAAATTCTTCTTTAGTTTAATATTTTACTCAAACTCGTGTTAATTTTTTGTAATACTTCTGTAATTGCTCCTATTCTTATTACTACCGATACTAATTTCATATTTATCATTATTTTATAATTATTCCAATTTTTTCTTAGCTCTTTACCTAATCTATATTATTATTATATAAATAACTATCTCAACACCATGCAATTAACTCCGCCCAACGAGTCTAGTATGGATGAATCAACCATTTATTTCATTTCATTGTATTGAAGCTTTCTACCATTCACACCACCAGTACACTTTTTCAACGACAGTTGTTCGAGGTAAGTCTTGCCAGACATGTGAACTGATCGAGTATAGTGAATTCTAGCAAAGAACTGTACGACATCGTGTTCAACACAGTCCAGTTAGCATGCATTTCCCTGTTCTTGCGCTTGTTTCAGAAATTAAGGAATCTTTTTTTATGAAACACACTTTCAATTTATTAACTCACCCCTTCATTTTGTACAAAATTAATAGCATAGCAAACACCACTCACGGCGTCATTTGGCAATTGCTAAGTCTGAATAATAAAAGAGATTCTTTGTCTTGCATCTCTGATGACGGTGTCTGACGTTACATCAAAGCCACGTACCTGGTACTTCACATGCAGTGTGTACACGCTGGTACACACACGTAATACGTACATCAACTCTAGCATTCTTTGTCTGCACTTGCCGATCTGTACCTCAAATAAAGGAATTACGAATCACAGAACAGTTCATCGATCCTGACCAAAATGCAGGACACTGAGTGTAGAAATGCTGGCCTTAATAGAGAAGACAAACATGGCCTGAACCATCAAACTTGATGGACAGCAGTTGCTGGTGTTAAGTTATTCAGAAGCCACAAGGAAACCATTCAGAGAGTAATATGCAATTGTCAGAGCAATCGTCATAACAAGGAGCAAATAAGTGATTGAAATGCGTCGGGTCCTAATTATATTGCTTTTACTAGGTAGGTATATGTACGTGTTCTGGATACATCATGCAATGTATGACACTTACAAAGTTTCTGGTATAGATAAACGGGCACGAAAAATAGTTTTTTTGCGGTATTTATAAATTAATTTTCAGTTTTAACCATGTTCGCACAATTAATTGTTCTTAGGCACACTAATTAGCTGAGTTCTAATGTAAAATGAATTAATTACGTAATGCCCAACTGAAATTATTATCCATAGTATCTGGGATGTTCAATAATTCACGTATCAGCTTTTAGAACCCATTTTCATTTAATGAATGAATGTATATAAAAACAACTAAAAGGAAATGGTAGTTAAACATGCAATAGCTGGAAATTAATACATTTCATTCAGTATGAGTTCCACCTACGTCAAAAACAAACTGAAAAGGCTTATAGAATGGCCTGCACGACTCATGAATGGATTTTCGAGAAATTTTGGCCCATTCCTTTTTGAGTTTTCACTTCAAAGTCTTCAAATTTTGTTGGTGTCAGTTACACCTTACTTTCTGGTATGCAGCAGATGCCGTAATCGAGAGGATTAAGGTCCGGCGATGAAGGAAGCTATTCCTCTTTCAAAATGAAGTATAGGGAATTGGATGTCAATCCTTATTGTTTTTTCTAAACTCCATGCGAGGGTGCCGACTCATGCTGAAATGACCACTGGCGCTTTTTTAAAAGGTTTTTAGTCCATGATAACGCTAACTCTGCAAGACCATTGTTACGGTAATTGTCTTGGTTGATTTTCACCTCTTTTCCCATAAAAACTAATAGACTTCTTCCAGTTTCAGCGATCACGGCCCAAGCCATTACTGATGCTGCTTCTTGTCTTCTAGTGATGACCCAGTCACTGGATATTAAATTTCTTTTCGTTACTGAACACAAGGTTCAGCAGCGTGCCTTCGTAGCTACGAGAGAGAATGATTTCAGCTTTTGCAAGGCGTGAGTCCACAGTTTTTGCTACAACTGTTTCTTTTGATGTTTTTAAGGAATGGTGGACATCGTTCTGACGGATTCATTCATCTCTTTTCTAAAATTTCTGCGGGACCTCCATGAGTTTTTCTGAGAATTTCTCTGGTAGATTTATCAGTTTGAGGTTCTGATAGTTCGAGGACCACCTCGTTCAGGCCTATTCTTTACTTGCCTAGTTTCTTTGAGCTGCTACGAAGGTCTTCAGACGAATTATTCTGTTAACTATTGAGGTTTTAGTACTATGCATTGGAGATTTTTTTGTCTTATGCAACTATGAAATAGCTATTCTTTTGTTGAAAATTTTAGCTATTATAATATATATTAGACCTGGAAGAGAGGTATTTTTGAAAACACAAAAAAATTGTATACGAAATGAAGCGTTAGTATTGAAATTGATTTTACATTTTACTGTAAATATTAATACTGATCCCCCTACAGAAATTAAGCCTTGTTATTTGTGTACTGTCACTCCCCAGAGTCGGGTGCAGCTCAAGCTGGAAGGTACTAGAGGTGTGGAATAGGAATTCGCTAATCCCTACATCTGTAATGCACAAAATTACTCATAAATAAATGTTGTTTATAAATAAATGTTGTTTATATAAATGTTGTATAAATTTTGGCGTTAGAGGAAGAAATGTTTTCAAAACTTTAGAAACTTCAAATTTTTACTCAATGAACTTTCTTACTATGATAAAAATTGTCACAAAAACAGAGTACTATAAAATGGTCTGCCATATTTGCATGTTTGTTAGTCAGGTTATTACATGACATATGCATTAACATTGCATTTTTAATCCATTATAATTAAAGTTAAATTTTAATCAGCTCGTTCGCATCTAAAAAAGTGAAATAAGATTTCATAATGTACAGATAATGTCATTTATTTTATTTCGCTTTTTTTCTTCATGTCGTAAAAACACTTTTTGTTCTTTCATTTATTTTGTTCTTTGCTGCGCCCTGCATAAGCATGTTCACTCGGGAAAAAACGTAGCTAAGTGTTCTGTTTTTCCACTTTTCGTGAGACGTAGAAATGATCAAACCATACAACTTCTGAGCGTATATTCGGAAAAACCCTTTACTATAAGAGAAATTATTCCGTATGTTTTTCTCCTAGAAAGGATATGACTGTGAGCTCTGCTTTTCCACTTGTGAGACATGGAATTAGCGTCGAAATTTTAAAACCTCACAAGCTCTAACCTCTCTACGAGCGTCTCCTTTACCATGAGTCAAATGCAGGTTTCTTCCCTGGGAAAAGACATGGCTGAGTGCTTTGTGTTTCCAGGAGTGCTTGGGTAGAGAAGAGATGTTTACTAATACATGGAGGTGTTGTGGCAGTGTGGTGGAGCTGCTTGCCGCTGTGTGCTCTGCCTTGTGCTCTCATGTGCTCCACACACCTGCACAGCCTTTACGGCTTGTGCTAAAAGTTCCATGTTTTCATGTTTTTCAATTTTGTGTGATAAGTTTTGGAACTATTTATAAGATTGTTATCTTGAAATTACTATTCCTCAAATTGGATATCAAAACAATGAAGTTTCAAAATTTATCGCACAAAGGTGTATCTAAACCGTCGATTATTATAATGAATGAGTTCTCATATTATAAAGGAATGAAAGACTGTCGATAAATATCGTGCAACTGTAACTAGTGCAATAGATAATAAATTAACTATGAGTTAATGAAGATCATTCTAACGACCTTGAGGATTGCTTGATGTTTTTGGAGTTTTTCCACAAGTCAAGGAGTTGGTTAACCAAAAGTCGTTTGTTGCGATATTCTCAAGACTCATGAGCCCAATAAATTTAAACTGTACTATTTTAAGGCGAAAAAAATGCAAAAGATGATATCTAGCCAATTGACCATTGTTGCCAACTATTTCGGGTGTTTCCAAGCCATACTTTGCGTACGTGTGAACCATGGTCAAAAATTGGGGGACGTACGATGCTCTGCGCCTCGACATGCAGACACCGCCAGCCGCAGCTACCATACCTTCTGCAGCAACGCAGAGACATTTCTAAATGTAGAGGTGGTTTTGAGATAGTTTTTGACAACACTGCTATGAACCGTCAGCCATTTTCTCAAATGAAATATTCTCAAATAATGGACCAAATTTAGCCCTATATGCATCAATTATTCCTTCATAAATATGTGTTCGAATTCTTTATCAATCAGTTTTGTGCTCCAAAACTACAATATTTTAACATGGAACGTAGCCGGCATTATGATGAGCTTTTGAGAGTTTATGTTTCGTTCAAGTTTTGAAGTCTTGCGTTCATGCATGGAGCATGATTTTTGCGTGGAATTCTTTACTCATGCAGATATTTTTAAGATTTTACCATAATTCTTAGTTTTAAGCCCAGGGTTTACATGATGTTTATAGCCTGAGTTTACATGAAATTTCTAAAGTGCGGAGTGAATAAAGTTTCTGAATTAAAGCAAAATGTCAATAGCTCACTAATAAGAGGCAAACATTTTGTTCCTTGTTTATCGCTGTTATGGAGTAAACTGTTTATCTGGAGATGTGTCTAATGTTATTGTTCGTATAAAACCCTCAAAAGTGAACACTGACCGGATGATCCAAAAGAAACTGAAGTTTAAAAACCTCTGGATGGGTTTTATGTCCTCAGCAACGCCTATTTGTTCCTGTGTTACTTATTGAAATACTAAATATTTAAGAACTCGGATACTAACACCTCACTACCGCTCACTGTATGACATGGATTATTGCACGTGAATGCCTGCAGTAAGACATATAGAACAAATCTTATCAGAATATCCAGTGCATAAATAAATAATAACATGACTATTGAATGCTTCTTCACTAACTACATGAACTGCCTATCATAACATGAACATATTACACAGATTTCACCAAACCTTTCAAGTCAAAAAAAGGAAACATGTCTATCTATTGCAATGAACTGGGTTCACCAGAGCATGTACAATGACCCAGAATACGTGAATTAATCCAAATAATGACGTTACGAAGATTTCACCGCGCATTTAGGCGAAAAACTGAAACAATCAAAAAAATATTTTTTCCTCTGGTTGCATGAAACAAAGTCAGATTTTCTGGGTCAACGAATGCATATTGAGACGAGTGCTGGCGAGCAGCTAGAGCGCCTGTGACATGCAGAGTCGCTAGTGCCACAGTTCTGAGCTCCATTTCCACGCAACGCCGGCCTGTGTACTGTGGTCGCCTAGGAGAACCACTCTCTTACTAATGCATTAATAATAAACGAGAAGGTCACGCACCAAATGTCCTGTTTGCCCAGTGCCACTAGCGAGGTTTTGAAGTCACTTTGCTTTCTAGTCTATCATTTTATCAATCAATCCCATTTCTAAATTGAGTTCAACCTTACAAGTGCTTGTTGTGATCAATTTTGCAATCTAAAATTAACTTTCCGCTAGACGATTATCAGAAATTCTAATAAAAATTACAGTGAATCATTCAAAAATTCATCAACTTTATGTTCTGACATCATTACACTCTCAGAAAAAAAACTTTAAACGAGGGTCATGAATTGCTTTTGTAAATGCTCTCAATATGTTTCTCTATAGATCCGACACATGAACGATTTTTATATCAATTAGTTGGAATAATTCATGACACCCTTTTAGAATCCATCCATTTTACATCATCGTCTAATAAGAAAACTTTAGAAATTTGCTGATGAAACCGTGATTTGGCCTCATCGGACCCTGAAGTAAGCTATTAGCTAAATAGTCTGAATATTATTATAGGGGTGAGAAGTTTTGTGTCAAAGAGAGAGAGATGCACATCAATACAACTCTTAACCTGGAACATAAATACTGAAATATGCAACTTCGTAGAGTACCTGTCAAGTGACAGGGAAAACAAAAGGCAAATATTTTCCCGAGTTCAAGGATTTGTGAATATCAAAGCATCAACATTATTTTGGAGTTATAATGTGAATCTTGTAACTGCAGCTACATATTTTGCTTTTTAAAAACAAATGAGCCTCCTGTAACTCCTACATTGTGATGTAGCCATGGTGAATCGGGATGGTAAATATTCCTTACAAGATGAGGATCTAAAGAAAGTACGTTCTAAGCCAGTAATGGGTATGAAGTTATTTTTTTTATTTTAGTTATACGTTTTTTACCGGAGATTTGCCCTCAAGAAATCTTGGCAATACTGACATCAAAAATCAGGAAATTTTCTTATAAAACATGACCAAAAAAATACCAGACGTGGCTGTACCAAGAAAGTAATTCGACAATATTTCGACTTTTATTTTTAATATTTCAACTTTTGTTTGGTTTTCTTTCTCGGTGTTTTACTCGCTGGAACCTCATGCTGCCCTCATGCTGCTCTCATGCTGCCCTCATGCTGCCCTCATGCTGCCCTCATGCTGCCGCCATGCTGCCCTCATGCTGCCCTCATGCTGCCCCCATGCTGCCCCTATGCTGCCCTCACACTACCCCAATGCTGCCCTCATGCTGCCCTCATTTATCAAAGTCTACGTATAAGTCATTAATTTCTGTATACATTTCTTAAAGGAATGATCTGAAACCCAAGCTCTTTTTCTACCATTTTTTACAATGTGCCTCTGTTCATACCCTGAATATTATAATGAGGATGTATGATATTGATCGCCGTTGGAATACTTTCGAAACAATTCTCGTTATCATCATTATTATTTTTTAATTTTAATTATAACAGAATAATACAACACGGATGGCATTTTATAGGATATTGACTTCATTTTTCCACTACAAGTTTCAGGGTAACATTATTTTTCCCCATGAGTTATTTTGGCTTTCAAACTCAAGAAATTTTTCGACCTTACAACATTTCCGGTCCAAGTAGTTTTTGCTGCTGAATTCACAAACACCTTACACCACTTTTCCGGAAGAATTTTTCACTCTAGAATCCATTCTTAGAATAGCGCAATTTTCTTTGTTTCCAAAAGTCTTGGGACCATCAGTCACGTGGATGCCCTAGCACTCGCTCTCTTTAGTTCACAAGTCGATAATCAATGTATTCCTCAGACCTCTGTGTCAGGCCTTGTGTTGGCAGTCGATACAGCTCGCCCTAACATTCTGAACTCCGCATAAAGTTCTTAAACCTGCATTATATGCTTAATAACGAAACCTAACGTTGCTCAGTACAAATGCTTTAAAGATATATTACATGCTTCAATGCACTTAACATTAAAGTGAAATGCTTGGACTTGAGCTGGTCGTTCGTAAAACTAGAAATCGTTGATCCTGCAAGATTAAGTCATTCGCAAATTGCGTGCGAAGACTGAACAGTTACAGAGCTTACATGTAAGCAAAAGACTTGGTCTGTATCTTTTTGACCTTTATTGTAAAATAATACCTTCAATTTCCATTAGAATATAAGGAAAGTCGTAATATTCTTTATTCGTTAGAAAACCATATGATTGTTTGGAAATAACAGTTTCTATAAGTTACAACTATTTAGAACACAACTTCCAGTATTAATTTCAGTTAACTTAGACAAGCGAACACAAATTTTGGGAATAAGAAAAGTGATAATGAATGAAACTTAGAGCTGCACAAGCCATTAGACCTTACTAAATAATAGTGTACAGTCTCAAGATCCATAAATGTTTTTTTTATAATTGCATTGTAATCTTTGTACCAGAAAGAAAATTACTATTAATTCATTCATACTGAGGATAGTGCTCTAGTAATAGTTGTTCATCTCAAAACTGGTTCTTATTCATGAATGAATCATACTCCTGCCTTTGAGACTTCAATTGTTCGCATATGAAACCTCTAATAAACTAGAAAAATTTATTTTTTTGCTTTTCTCTACTAAAAAGTGCTCAAATTTTGATGCTATGGCAATTTTTATCGTACAAGAACCGGAAAATAATTTTATAAACATCAATTTATCCACTAATTCGAAAGTGAAAAATGAGAGAACTTGTTGAGACATTGTAAAATTGGTATCTTCAGCACACATTCAACAATGACTACTGCCATACATACATACGTATGTAACATAACATGCCATACATACTACATACATATATATTTAAACATAGATAAACCCAGATGCATCTTATTACCACAATTCATACACATCTGGAGCGATCCTATTCAAGTACAGTCTGTACCTCAACATTAAAATACACAAAAAAATATACACTGAAGCCACGTGTTTTTAAAACTCCTATCACAGTCAATCCTTGTTATTTGACGCAATTAAAGTAATAATTTAACATTTGAAGGGTTTATATATACATGTAAACGTCAATGAAAATCATAAAAATATCGGATCAATTTTAAATATAACAAAGAAGTGCTTTAAAAAGCACTACAAGTTCAGAATTACGCAAATAATGATATTGAAAATAACGAGGAACGACTGTAATAGCGTAAGAACGCCGTCCAAATATTATACAAAAATATCATAATAAAGCATGACGACGCAGCGCTCACCTGTTACACGGTCACTGCACACTTCACTCTAATTTTCTTAACCCGAAACTTTGATGAGGACGAGCAACGTCACTCATGAATATTTCAGGACTAATGCTGTGTTTGGTGAGGCATCAGGCTTCTGAGACACAAGCTAAGCTCATTGCTCATGTCTAAAGGATGTTCTTATCTCATAGGAAATGAAGTATCTGTGTGGCAGCTCCATAGGTTCGTGACGCTTCTTCTCTCACTCTACCCAGCACGCGCCGTACCATCACTTGACTCCAAGCTGTCCTGTACTCTACTAACAACCTTCTTACCTAGCCTCCGCACGTGATCCCGGTGCTGGGTTGCACTCCTGTCAACACGTGGTGCCGGTGCTGGGTTGCACTCCTGTCAACACGTGGTTCCGGTGCTGGAAGGGGTTGCACTCCTGTCAACACGTGGTCCCGGTGCTGGGTTGCACTCCTGTCAACACGTGGTCCCGGTGCTGGGTTGCACTCCTGTCAACACGTGATCCCGGTGCTGGAAGGGGCTGCACTCCTGTCAACACGTGATCCCGGTGCTGGAAGGGGTTGCACTCCTGTCAACACGTGATCCCGGTGCTGGCAGGGGTTCTTGATGGGGGTTAAACAATATGAACTTGGAGTCTATGCAAGACCTAAATGTGTTAACTAATTGCATAATTTCTAAATATATTTAGTACACATACGAGTACTATCTGAATTTTGCCTAGTTGTTCGCTCTAATGACGCACTTCAACATAACATTAGATCTAACCAACATGGCATTGCTTTAAACATCGCAATTCAGATATAAACAAGAAAATCTTCCTTAGCAGTTCTCTCTCTCCCTCAAATTTTGATGGGAGGTTGCCAATCGCCATTCTCCTCCCCCTATTGTGATGTGAGGGGGGGTCAGTAACGGGTTCTTAACTATAATTAACCTGAACTGACGTTCGGGAAAATGTAATGGAGTGGAAGTGTTTGATGTGCACTTGTGTCAAAAATTCTTTTATTCATCCTATAAATACATTCCTAATTTACATCAAGTTTTAACTAAGCAGCTGAATGCATTAAAACAGTTACTACATCTGTCCGCGAGTGGCGGTTTGTGAATGTTACGACACATTTTTGAGCTCCATACAAGCGAAATAGAGTAAAAAGCAAACAATTTATTTATTTTCAAAATGCACACATCATGGCATTTTGTTTCATTTTTCGTTTTCAAGAACAAAAACACATTTTTTGCTCCTTACTCGTTTTTGGTTTCATCAAACCTATAAGTGTGTGTTCATTTCAACATATCCTGTTGATCAATTTTATTTTTGAAGATTCTCGTTCTAAACTCTGCGCTGTACATTGCAGATACTCATAGGCTAGTATACTTCAAGAAGTCCTGCAAGTTCTTTAGTATGAAGACTTAACACGTTTGTTGCGATGCGACCCACCGGTGGGTCACTCAGGTTAGGTTCTGTAATTTTATCAAAGCTTTCTAGTGACTCTATGTACAAAGTAAAGATTTGCACCAGCTAGGCAATCGCAACAAACGTGTTAATTTGAGTTTCAGTAATTACGAGACGGAAGTCTTTTAGAAAAATAAAACAATAATTGGATCATATCATTAACTTGGATATTGGCATTTGATATCAAGAATATTTGATTCTATGATTAAATTTATCTATTTATGAATGCCTTTTACTGCGATAAATATTATCTTACTTTAAACAATTATAAACTAAAACACAAGAATGAAAATTACAAGGAAAACTCAATGGAATAAATATTTGGAAATGCCATTAGAGAAAACGTTTTGGTTGTGTTGAACTTCTGGTTATGTTACAGCGACCCTTACAGTGGACGGAGCTTGTGCATTTCTTACGTTTTAACACGTTGCCTCCGATTGCCTGACTGGTGTAAATCTTCACTTTGTACGCATAGTCACTAGAAGGATCTGAAAAAATTACAGAACCTAACCTCAGTGGTACACATACGTACCACTTCGGAGTCAACGTGTTAAAAAATGAAACATACACCCAAACCTTGGAATATCCCCTACAGTGGAGTTCTCAATTACCAAGATGAATAAATTATGTTGTTAATAAAACAATAGTATTTTTTCAGCAATAATTCTTCTATAAATTTTCATAATTCACTGAAGCAAGTTGCTGTCAAAACACACGTGACGAGTGAAGAATATGAACAGGACAATCACCTCGCACTATGTTATTTGTCCAAACCGAAAGCTAATATTTTAATAATGAGGGGCTCTTACTTCGCCACTTATTTTGCTGTTTTGAAACCGCACTCAAAGTTCCCACATTTGCTGGCAGTATAAAGTAAAATGTTTTTAGTGTACTGGGATGTTTTATAATAAATTCCTCGTTGTTTCAACACACAGTTTTTGTTGTGTGCGATCGATGTCTTTTACGTCTGGTTTTCTTGTTGTCTTCAGGAGTAAATTTCTCCTCTGTGTCATTAAATGCTTCAACATCTCCCAGTTCAAGGTAACATTCTCACTATCATCGCAGGCCGACTGTTATGTATATATGAGAACAAATTACAATACGAGCGTATACAGGATGTCTTAGTAAGGTAAAAATTTCCATACATAAAGCCGGTGTCGTGAACGAAAAATCTCTAATTCTTTCGTTATTTTTAACTTTATTTTAAGAACATGATTGTTTCGTATTACTGTATTGTCCTACATTACATGAAGATGTTCAACTTACTGAAACTTTGTGAGATGTGAAGCCAGTCCAAAATCTTCGGAGCTTTCTCAAGTAGGAAGAAGGAATTTCATTGTCTGGATTACCAAGACACAGAGGAGATTATTGATGTATAATGCGGTAGCGTGGAGGTCAAGTCCGTGTGTCAACACTCACTGGCACAAATACTGAATAAGGCATAACGTACCATCCCGACCAACACTCACTGATGAACGCGTAACCATGAGATAAGGAGCCTGGCTGGTCTTATCAGCAGCTTTATCTCTTGCTATCTGTTTAACAATTGATGTATGTCTTTTATCAGCATTACAAGCGACCTCATATGTAGCCTTCGAAACACTCGGCTCTTAGGTCTTCTCCACAGAATTTTGGTTCGCTCTACTAGAGTATTTCTAAAGTGTAGATGCCAGTAGCATTTGGGTATAGGTGCCACTTACACCTGCGTATATGTGCCATCAGCATTTGGGTATAGGTGTCACCTGCATATACGTATAGGTTGCATCAGCATATGGGTGTAGGTGATACATACACCCGCGTCTAGGTGCCATCAGCATTTGCATGTGGGTGCCACGTCACCTGGGTGTGAGTGGCATCAATATTTAGGTGTGGATGCTACTGGCACCCTCATGAAAACTGAGAGAAAAATTTAATAAAATATTAAGATGGAAGCAAAATTTTCCATTGCTGTAGACTTAAGTCCCGTGATATGCATCTCTAATTCATAATATATTATTTATTCACACTGAGAATGGAAATTTGAGCTATTCCTCTGAACAAGGTATACGAGAATAACAAAGTTTGGCATTAGAACATTTGTATGATATGTTTTAGCTGAGCATATTTGTCGCAAGAAAGATTTGCGTTAAGACTGTGATCGAAGTTTTTGTCTATCCACCTTTCAAATTAATTTATTGACCTTCGATATTGATCATTCAGTGTACACTAACATTATTCTTCACTAACTGAGAGGTGTCAAGAAGAAGCCACATCAAGTTCAGTGACATCTGAAATTTTACAATTAGATTAATGTAGTAGCTAGAGACCAGTGCATCAATATTGTCTTAACGCTCATTGTTTTGCTAAGGCACTCATCTCGTTATAATATTCTTGCTTCTATTCATTTTTAACTTCTTTGTTTAGTGAAAACATAACTTTTTTGTTTTATTAATGAATAGATTTCTACGTCTTAAAAACATTAATTATAAAAATTGAAAAACCAAAGCATGTGTCGTGCATCAGCTCAATTGTAGCGGAGCCACCGTAGTCGAGTGGTCTGCGGCCCGTGTTCTGTATCGGGTCTCTGCTTGTGCAGAAAGACTTCTGCGGGTTCGAAACCCGGCAAAGAATACGAGCTGTTTCTCGTTTCACGCCGTGAGCTCGCACTTATCGGTAAGCCCTCAACTCCCCGCCCATGGACACATCCCACGATCGTCGCATGGAGCTCACCATCATCCTTACTCTAAGAATGTTAACCTTAAGAATTTGAAAAACCAATGTACTAAATGTCTATGTACTGTGTACTTGATTGGAAATAAAGATTGTTTTGTAGTGAAAGTTTGTTCTTTCTTTCTTTTCTTTTGATGGAAAACTGAGCTTTCTGAACTAGTATCGTACACAAACTAGCCTAAAGTTTGTTTGGTGCTCGGGTAACCGCCAGCTTTGCTACAAATAAAATTGCAATGCTGGAAGACCCGGTTCCTAATCCTGTAGCGACTTGAGCCGGTTGCTGTCTGATGATCTATTAACGAGCTGCACGTCCTGCCTGCTGTGATGCAAGACGTTCAGAGTTAGACCTTCATCAAGCTCATCGAAGCGCCCCTACGAGCCTCTATTTCAAGTTACAGCAGCAAGGAAGTGAACTCTCGCTGAAGCATCACTAATCTTAAAACGTTAGCATTAAGAATTGAAAATTTAATGTATATGTACTGTATACTTGATTGAAGATAAAGTTTCTTTTCATCTCTGTTTCTTTTTTCTTTCTTGCTTTCATTTTTCGTTCTTTCTTTTTTCCTTTCTTTTTTCATCCCTGCTTTCATTCTATCTTGTTTGCTTTCATTCTTAATTTGTCATTCTAGCATTCTAAATTTTTTCCTTTCTCTATTTTTTTATTCTACAGTAGTGTGAACTAAAACCATAGAGCAAATTGGTTTTCATGAAGTCTCAATAGCTTAAACGTAATTTCATATGAAAATGTTCAGGATTCAATTAACTAATGGGAATTTTACTCTTGAATGCTTAGAAATTTCTTTTATGAATTCTGCACTGACGATTGAGTAGAAAAATTTCTCTTCGCTGTAATAGTGCGCTTTCATTATCAACTTCTTTTTCATTGCACAATCCAGCTGCTCTAATGAACATTAATTTTATTCTTTAAGTTACATCTAATTGCAAAGCACATGGTTACTTGGAAGTAGTGAAATCTACAACCACGGGAAAGATAAGCACATGATGCATTTTATCGAATGCTAATACATGCATCGGCATCGAGTTTTAAATTCTCAACAGCAACATCATAAAAAATAATACAGTTTCCAGTGACTGTTTCCGTCTTCCTGTAGTGAGACTTGAAGTAGAGGCTCATAGGGGCGCTGAATGAACTTTTTGATAGTGATGAGCAACCGCGTCCCACGCATCGCAAACGGGAGAAATCGAGTGTTGCGTTCTGACTCGAACAAGGACTACCACTTCAGTAGCAGGAGCCGCTCACCACACGACCAACATGTTCACCACACGACCAACACGTTGACCACAGGCGGGAAATGTCGCAATTCATTTCAAAGTTACCAAATAAGAAACTGAAGTCTGGGCGATAATCAAGCGTGTTTTCCACATAAGTAATATCACTAAATTAAAAGAACCAAATAAGGAACTGAAAATAATCTGACGTGTGTCTCACCATCTCAGGTACTGAGACACGTTCTCAGGTGTCACAGCAGGCGATGCCGCGTCTGAGCAGAGAGCTCAGCTGATAATGAGTCTCGATAATGATTTTTCTGTAAGCAATGAATAAAATAACTATTCTGAACCAAATGCAACTTAAATTTGATGTCAAGATGTAATTTAAATTTAAAAAGTATTTACAA
The DNA here is from genome assembly GCA_006783055.1 of Trinorchestia longiramus. Taxonomy (NCBI): domain Eukaryota; kingdom Metazoa; phylum Arthropoda; class Malacostraca; order Amphipoda; family Talitridae; genus Trinorchestia; species Trinorchestia longiramus. The sequence continues at coordinate 374 of VCRD01002459.1, read as the reverse complement.
AATATGAGAGGTTCCTATGGTGCAACAAACATGCGTCTCTTGAGTCGTGTCATTGCTGTTTTATTGTAGGTTAGGTTATAGATTATTCAGAACCATCAATCAAAAGCAATCAAAAGCAATTTACACAGAGATTTGCTACAGTAATTTTAAAGCCTTGTTTCTTTAGATGCATCTCTACGATTTATCAAACAAACAAACAAACAATCTTTATTTCCAATCAAGTACACAGTACATAGACATTTAGTACATTGGGTTTTCAAATTCTTAAGGTTAACATTCTTAGAGTAAGGGTGATGGTGAGCTCCATGCGACGATCCTGGGATGTGTCCATGGGCGGGGAGTTGAGGGCTTACTGATAAGTGCGAGCTCACGGC
>VCRD01002458.1:19849-48806 GCA_006783055.1 Trinorchestia longiramus | reverse complement strand
ACCTTGAGTAAGGTCACACGGGCAGTTAGATTAGGCTTGTTAAAGTTGGTTGCTTAAAATCCCCCAAGCACGACCAAACTTTACATGTATGCCATGAACCCGTCGCAGAAGGGGATGTAGTTGTTAATTATATGTGTTCCATGAACCTTGAACCGAGTAATGATGTGCAAGAGTACTTAAGAAATGTTTATCGCCCGTTACAATCTGTTCAAAAAATACGGTTAAATTGCATTTCCGTACAGCATCAAGACGACGGTTCTAGTTGCAGAGCCTATGCACTGGCATTTGCTACATCTATTGCAGAAGGAGATGACCCTTGGCTCTTAAGATTTGACACATATCAGATTCGGCAGCATATCGCTAAGTGCCTCGAAGCGCACGAAGTGGCCCGATTCCCGGTGATCCCTGAAAAAGACGACTCATGCATTGGCAGGCCGCACAGAGGGGATAAGAAAATCAGAGTGCGTTCAACATACATCATCATCCCTTGAGGAAAAAGAGAAGAGTTGACAGCGGTGGTGGAACTGAAAGAAACGGTTACTTCACCTTTACGAAAAGAAATGGGCCAGCAAAATCACTCCCAGGAATCACCATGCATCCAGTCAATGCTAGACATGGAGAAGAAATGAAGTAAGTATGTCAGTGAAACCCTTTCTCGCATATTAACAAAATGTTTGAACATGTTCATTTTGACCACAACTGTGATTTGTGAGTACATTGCAGTAAATATAATTATTAATATAACTGTGCCCTGTGTCCCTAACACCTTGTCAATAAAAACTTACCCGTCAGAGAGACTGAAAGCGCGAATAGAATTGTTGTTTACTGGATAATGATTGTGCGCAGACTGACGGGCGTTTAGTTTTAGAACCTGTGGTTGCCTACGCTCTTCCATAAACGAGAGTTACCATTTGAAGTCACGACTATAAATAAATTTTTACTTTAAAAAAACAATCACGAGTGGCATGAAATAGGTATAAAAATTTACTCTAAAATATTACTAAATTTAATAATATAAAATACAAAAATGATCACGATATTTTAGCGGCTCTACACGTGTATTAGTATGTAGACCGAAATGATTAATAGAATAGAAAGACTATGTCTTCGTTTTATTTATCTCCAGAAATCGTTTAGAATCTGTGAACCACAACGTTCAGAAAACATTTATACATCTAAACAATTATATTCGTATATATTCTAGAAGTAAAATTTGTTTCATTCATACAACAATGTGACAATTTCTCTTAAATAACGTGATGATACAGTTAGGAAATAATTTTTATAATATATAAGATAAGGTGTTCAGTAATGTGATGTATTCATTGACTCACCAGTTAGAATATCTTGTCCCGGAACTAAATTCCCGCTGATCGTGTTTCAAAATTATTCTTTCACAAGGTAAAGAAATAAGAATTGGAAATCATTTAAAATATGGTGTAGGCACATATTTCAACGCATTTTGCTGGAACAGGAACAAAATAATACATAATGTTCTTACGTTCGGAAGTACGTTCCTGGCAAACGGAAGCGGTATGTCGACTGGGAAGAAGAATCACGTTCATGCTATGGTTGCTTGAGTGTAGCATGCGGAAATGGAGGCTTGCGTAGTTAGGCTTATCGTTTTCTTTCTGTTAACTTGTTTTTTTTAATATTATTTCAAGAGATGTTGTTTATTTTCTGTTGACGTGCTAACACGTTACTAGTGAATCTTGGATTCATGCAAAATCACTGTAATCCGCCTAGTCATACCTATAAATTCGCCTGTGATGTTAACCTTCATCAGTGAAAATTTATCGTTTTTTCAATTTGAAAACAGACTGAGCTAGAAAATATAGTTATAAATGCAATGTCCCTCTTATCAGTTCTTATCTTAACTCATAGATTTGAATCCCAGAATAAGAGTAAACATCTCAGAAAGCGTGGAGCTGCATGGGGTCTCCAAAGCTCCAATAAACATGAAACAAAAAGAATTATGACAATTCAATTCAGTAATTAATATTTTGCATCATTAAATAAATTTAGCTCGGATTAGATAGTTGCTATGTTACATTGTGAATGGCCTATGATTAATATATGTTTTTAAACTGTTGCTAAATATTTTGGTTTGTTCTGAGCAGGTTTTTAATGTCTCCTAATTTTGCAGGGAGTCCTGTAATTCTATGCTGCAGAAGCAGCTGTCTTACAGTAAAAGTTTGATGACCTGTAGACTCCCTGATCATCAATGATGCAAAACTTAATGTATAGCAGTAACATTTGTAGCTAAAACTTGTAATGCTAACACATAAAAATTGTGTTGGTTACACTTGGAAAGAGAAATGGAAAGAATAAATTTCAGAATGTGTCCAGTTTGAAATCACAAAAATATTTTAGCTGGTCCTAATATTTATAAGTATATTATTCAGAATTTGTTTTTTACAAAGAATTCTTGTATAGAAAGATTAGTATTATTACATGTTATAGAATAGAATCTATTAGTTGTAAAATTAATAGAATGAATGAAAATTTCTATAAGCATGTTTGCTAATTATGCCATAAGTATTTGCTAAGTTATAGAATGAAAATTTTTGATTTTAGAAACCTGTATTTACATGTATAGGCTTTATGAATTTATTTACTTGCTAACACTTGGTATTTAGCAGTTTGAGTTTTACTTATTGTCTTTATGGGTGTGTATATGTAGTAGTGGAGGGATGTAGGATATTTGGGTTATGTGCAGTTCATGCTAAGAACTCTGCTCTATTATTAAGTTATATGTTGTGCAGATATTGGTTTCCTTTACTCAGTTTGGGAAGGTGTACATGCATTAAAGATAAGTCTATAATTAGTCAATAATGTTAAGTGCACTGGATTGTCTCCTCATTCATTTTTAATTTGAAAAATTTTATTTAATACTTTTTCTTTTGCAGTCACCTTAAAATACTGTGTTAGGCATCTAGCTAGCAACATTACTTTAAATTCATACCTGTTGAGGGTCTCGACATGTTGGAATCTGGAATGTTTGGCGATGAGTTGACTCAAGGTCAAGGTAAGTTCACTTCAGTAAATTATGTTAGGATTTTTGTTTAAAAGTGGCTGTAAAAAAGGCAGCAACAACTGAAGTTAGGTTTCTAAGAAATAGTTAATTTGAAAAAATGATAACTCTGGTCAAACTTGCTTTGAAATTTCTAATTTTTGAAAGATTTGATGTTAGAAGAATCATAATTTTTATTGCCTTTCTGTATCATACTACAATCATACTATATCATTAAGACCTACACTTGCATTGCATAAGTCTCAGATACAGATACAAGATGGTATTTTATAGAAAATGTAGTTTCTTAGTAGAATTTTTCATCCATCATTGTGTATTTGACCCAAAATATTTCTAAATTATGTTACATTGTTACTATTATTTAGCATAAGAAAACAATTCTGTAAACATTGATGTATTGAAATGCAAAAACTGTTCATTTGAGTTTGATTCATTCATATATTGTACATGATGCTGTTTGCTAGGATTGAATAGCAAAAAAATTGATATAACTCAATTAGGTCACTTCTCATCCTTGGGTCCATTTTCCATTACCTTAGAATTAAAAAATTGCAAGACTTAAAATGAGGTAGCTACAGTCTTTTAGCAATGAACTTGAGAAAGACTTATGTTCTCTAAACTTCTTATGTTAGATTAGACAGTGTGTGCTCTGAAAAAGCACTTTCTGCACATATCAGGGTTATGGCTTCTGTGGAATTTGTTGAAGAATTGAAAACAATTGTAGCTCTATCTTTGTGTGTGATCTGTCATTATCTGTTACCATTCACTGTTGCTGTCTTTGCAGAGTTCGTATGTTTCATTATTTCATGTATGATGTTATTTTTCAGTTTCTAGCAGACACAAGTAAAGAAACTTATTTCATCTACCTAATTTCTGCAGAGAGTCTAATCTAATTTTTCTGTTCATTGCAGAGTTCAAGGTGAGCAACCAGTCACAGCCAGCACCAGGCTACAACTACATAGTTTCAGCTCACAAACCCACTTCAGTTCAAGCTTGTGCCACAGGTAAGCAAACTTTAATAATCAAGCTTGTGCTACTGGTACACAAACTTTAAAACTCAAGCTTGTGCTACTGGTAAGCAAACTTTAATAATGAAACTTGTGCTACAGGTAAGTAAATTTTAATACACAAGCTTGTGCTACTGGTAAGCAAACTTTAATACTAAAGTTAGTGCCATTCATTAGCAAATTTAAATGTCGAGGCTTTTGCCACTCATCATCAGATGTCAGCACCCAAGCTTGTGTCACTCATTCATAAACCTAATACCCAAGCTTGTGCTGTTGGTAAAAAAATATATTAGGGAGCTTTCATTTATTCATCTTTTAAAATATTAATTCAAAAAATGAATTCATGAAATGGTGTATATTCTGGTAGAATTGAATTTGATTTCTGAAATGAATTTTATGGTCTCTGCTGTGTTTTGAGAAGTGGAATTTCATTACAGTAACTCATGATTTTTATTTTGGGGTGTAGCAACATCAAACTTTTATTTGATACCATTCACTTAGAAACAATAAATGAATCAAATGCTTTTATTACAGCTGTGTCTTTAATACTCTTTGTCACATTCTTGACCCTTTCCTGACCACATTTTTTTTTCAAAGAGAGAAATAGAACAGAACCACATGCTGTTCATTGGCTGATCAAATTGCTGGCAGTGTCTAAACAAGCACAACCATAACATGTTCTAAAAGTTTTATAACTGTTTAGTGCAATGCTGGGTTGGTAAACACCTTAGTTTTTCTTTTAGCATCCTTTTTATCTTTTTTTATTTAGATAGTGAAGGGTAATCAATTAATATTTGTGTAGCAACACTTTGTATTGTCTTTTGAAATCATTGGATTAGTTAAATGGATTTGTTTCAGGCCAGTTGACATCAACAAATGACTTGAACTTAGTCATAGCACACAACAATGTCCTGGAGCTCCACCTTGTGACCCCTGAGGGCCTCAAGCTGCTCAAGGAGATCACCATCTATGGCAAAATTGCCTGCCTCAACCTGTTCACACCGCGTCCAACCTCTGATGTAAGTATTCTATCCCCATTATAATACAGATTTTATGTAGCAAAAAGATATTTTTGTAGTGGTTTTTGATGAACCACCACACTGTAACTTTTTTGAGTGTTAATTTTTTTGAGATCTTTCTGATTATACTGTTATATTGGATTATTTTGTTCAAAGTTCAGGTCATTGTTCTATTTGAGAAGTAAAAATTATCAAATTAATAATGATATACATGGGAAAATTCCGATTTTAATGAACCCCTCTAATAATAAACATAATGAAAATATATATGAAAATGTTAATGTTTTCTTAGATAGCATTGCCTTACACATCATTTTAGATTAATTAATTCACTGAACAATATGTAGATTGGAATCATGAGGACTTAAGCTGAACAATTTTGTAGGGGAATTGAAATTTCAGGTTGAAAAGTAATTTATTCAATAGTTTAATAGAGCATGAGGGCATGGGACAAGGTAGTAGAATGGACTAATGGCTCGTTCTTGTTGCCATATTCTATTCTAATATTAGCTGAATAGGTTAGTGTTAGCTAATGTCTTCTGGTTTTCTCAGACGCTAAGTAACAAGACATTTAAGATTCTAAGCTCGTGATCTGGTGAGGGTTTGTTTACTTATGTTCAGACTGGCGAGAAACCGAAGGACCTGATCTTCCTGCTGACAGACCGCTACAATGTCATGATCTTGGAGTGCATGACAAATGGTGATCAGCTGGACATCATCACACGCGCGCACGGCAATGTGGCTGACAGGAATGGTGAGGGGATGTAGATAGTGATGTTCAATGTGGCTGACAGAAATGGTGAGGGGATGTAGATAGTGATGTTCAATGTGGCTGACAGGAATGGTGAGGGGATGTAGATAGTGATGTTCAATGTGGCTGACAGGAATGGTGAGGGAATGTAGATAGTGATGTTCAATGTGGCTGACTAGCATCATAAGGGAGGATGCAGACACTGATACCAGCAGTCCTGTAAATTATAGATATGTCCTGCTAGTACTAGGCAGAATAGAAATAAAGCTTAACAGGAAAATCAACAATTCGTTTTAATTTAGAGTTTCTGAAGTCTTGGTGTTTCTGAAGACCAGTCTTTAGTCAATCAACAACACACGTGTCGCCTTATAAATTATGCTTTGGCACTTCTACAATTCACTGCTAGGTATCTTGGTGTCATGATAAGCAAGTGTGGCTGACACACCTAATATTTGTCATGTTTGTTCATGAACTGGTTCACAGTGTAGGCAGATTAAACAGACTCTTCGAAGAATCTCATTGAAGTTTTTATTTAAAATAAACATGAGTGTCTTCACATTAGAAGTTCTCAAAAACCGGCATGTAGGAACCTATCTTCCTGCAACCATTCATTCAATAGATCGATATGTGTTTTTCCTGGAACAAGTAAGAGTTCAGTATGCATTCATTGTAGAAATTCTGTAGTGAGATATTGATACTTAAATATGCATTAATTGTAGAAATTCTGTAGTGAGATATTGGTACTTGAGTATGCATTCATTTGCTGTGGTCAGGCAAAACTATATAACTGCAGTTTTTGCACATTTCCTCCACCAAGTAGTAAGTTGTATGGCGTTCCCAGGCAAGGACTGCGAGAGCGGGATGCAGGCCGTCGTAGACCCTGAGGCTCGGTGCATCATCCTGCGCCTCTATGAAGGGCTGGTCAAGGTCATTCCTCTGGAGGACATCAACACCGAGCTGGTTGCCTTCAACGTCCGGTAAGCCTTTGTTCTCAGCGCGTTCTGGTCCCTGGCTGGAGTTTCGGTGCATTATGCCACAAAAAGTTACGCGTGTTGGTGCAGAGACAACTCTTGGAGCACACCATAACGTGTACTTAAGGTTACAGAGTTATATTTTTTCAAGTCATAGGCCGTGGAAGACATCTGTATTCCACGGGAATACCAGTGTTTTCACCAGAATGGATTAGGTGTTATTGTATAGCGATGCATGATATCGTGTCCACGCGCTACAAAGTGCAGATAAATTCTTATTAGGAGGTATGTGACAGGATGTGAAACGACAATATCAAAGGTAAAATGTATTGGATTAACAGCTATAAAACTGAAGAAGAATCGAAGCTCCTCAGTGCATCTTTAAGTTCATTTCGATTTCCAAGTGACCCAGGCTTTTTTCTGCCATTTACTTTAGTAGCAATGTGACTTTTGATTCAGTGCTCTGCATGGCAGATATGGAATTAGCATTGCTGTCAGTGTGTAACCAACTGTTTGTTTCAGCACGAAACCTAGCATCGCTGTTAGTATATAACCAATTGTTTGATAGAGAGCGAGGAGCTAGAATCACTTTTAGTTTGTAACCAGTCGTTTATTTCAGTGTGGACGAACTTCAGGTGTGCGACATACAGTTCCTACATGGCTGCTCAGCACCCACTCTCATCAAGCTCCACCAGGACGGCAACGGCAGACACATCCGCACCCACTTGCTATCCTTTGCTAAGAAGGAGTTTGTTAAGGCTAGTGAACATCGGGTTTCATAGATTCAGTTTGGTATTATCAAATCAATGATGGTGGTCTTTTTATAATTACGAAATTCCGCACACGTTCTTTACGTTGCCAAGGAGGTTTATAATATAAAGGGACCTGTGCCTTAGTAATTTGGTTTGTTATGTTGTGTTACTAGGCTTTCGACACAATTGTTCTTATACTAGAAGAACTTTATGAAGTGATTGCGTTTTAGGTCCTGTGAGTATTTCAACACCATCTTGCTCGTACATCCTAATGTGGTTGCAGCACCAGGTTCTGTGGATATTTCAACGTCTTCCTTGTACATTCTAATGTGATTGCAGCACCAGGTCCTGTGGATATTTCAACGTCTTCCTCGTACATCCTAATGTGATTGCATCAACAGGTCCTATGTATATTTCAACAATATCTTCCTCGTACATCTTAATGTGATTGCATCTACAGGTCTTATGTATATTTCAACACCATCTTGCTCGTATACATTCTAATGTGGTTCCATTAAGAAGTCCTATGGATATTTCAACACCATCTTGTTCGTACATCCTAATTCGGTTGCGCCACCAGGTCCCATGGAAGCTGGACAACGTAGAGGCGGAAGCTGTGATGATCATTCCTGTACCGGAGCCTCTGTGTGGCGCAATCGTCATCGGGCAGGAGACAATCTCCTACATCAAGCCTGACTCCCACGTGACTGTGGCGGCTGGGATTCTCTCCACCAGCACCATAATCTGCTACGCGCCTGTGGACAGGGACGGAAGCAGGTGCTTGGCTAGTCTCAAGTGGAGCTCTGCGCTTGATAATTGCCTAATTGGCTGCATGTGGTTGTTGTTGTAAGTGTTCCTCAGCTTCTGTCAGTTCAGGTAGCCAGCACCGCGTAAGAAACACCACCGAAACGGGGTCCTCCCTAAGTTGAGTTACAGAGAGGATGACCGCATGTGGTTAATCAGACTAGTGGATTTAAATGTTTTTGATGAGAATGAAGTTGCCACGGTAGTGTGGTGGTTATTGAGACTAATGGAATGAAGGTTCCATAATGAGATTTCAATTTTTATGAGGACATAGGAAATAATTTTAATTTTTAGTCTTTGGTGTGCAGCCTTAGCCGCTACCTTTATATCAAACTTGCGTTCTTATTCATGGTCCTGCCTAGGTATTACAGCAATATTTTAGGTAGCTTTATGAGCTCGTGCTATTCATCTCTCTCTTAGCGCTCTCTCAAAACTGTACTAATAACTCTTAGGGAGACAAATAAATGCTATAGAGACAAATAAATGCTACTACAGGTAGCATTTATTTGTCTATAGTTGACTGGTGCCAAGCACTATCACTCACAATGTTGTGCATCGAGGATTCAGCTTACCAGAGCATTGTTGTTTTAGGTCAAGAATGGATCAAGGCGAAGATTGTGGCCGGTGCTTCATCAAAACTAAACCTCATTGCAAAGTGTAATTAAAAAATAAGGCAGCTTTTGGATGCAGGCCACAAAACAACCAAAGGGCAGATAAATATACAAGCTACTTGTGTTTCGCTGATATCTTCATTCCCCGATTAAATTTAGTTTTTTCGTTGAGTGGCATTTAAAACACGACTGGCTTTATGGAATCGACTTTTTAGTTTAAAAGATGAACTACTTTATTACAAGGAGCAGTTAAAATTAGTGTGAATCTTAAAACCTAAGTTACAATTGTCATTACAATTTTCCGTGGTGCAGGTGGTCACGACAGGCAGAATACGCGAAACAGAATTAAGTTAAACGAGGTATGCACATGGCAGTCAGTAACAGAAAAATAACGACCCCTACCCGCTCTCACCAGCCATCTTGTATACCTGTGTGTTGCGCTTAACGTCCTACTTAGTGGGCAGTTAACTTCACCCGGTTGGTTCTATTGCGTTGAGCCTCAAGAACGAAGTTCCTCGTTTACAAGGCTACTGGATCTAAAAGAAATGACCCGATTATCTTCTCTCAACTCTTATGTCAAACTGTATAAATGAGCTACGTGTATTGTCATCAGAAAATCAGCCTCTGCTTAGTGGGACTTGATCCTAGGCAGTTCTGGCGCAGCGTCTGATTTTCAGCGCCCTGCTCTATATAGAGAGGTAATTTGGTAATGTTTGTCTTGGATCGCCTGTCCCATTTTCTGACGGTTCCCTTCACTCCAGATACCTGCTGGGCGACCTCTCAGGCCGGCTGTTCATGCTCCTACTGGAGAAGCCGGTGGCTGAAGGTGACCCTGACATCAAACTAGAGCTGCTGGGGGAGATCTGTACTCCTGAGTGCATCACGTACCTTGACAACGGTGTGATCTACGTCGGCTCGAGACTCGGTGACTCCAGGCTGGTGCGCCTCAACAAGACTCAAGACCCCGTGACTAAGTCCTTCCTCACCACCATGCAGACTTTCCCTAATCTCGGCCCCATCGTCCACATGACTGTCGTCGACTTGGAGCGGCAGGGGCAAGGGCAGCTCATTACTTGCTCCGGTTAGATGTACTCAACAAAATGTTTTTATTTCAACTTTATCGAATATTGGAAGCGACTTAATAGGTTTCGACTGATATATTTTTAGGTGTTGCGTGGTTTGTTTCTGCGAAATGATAATGCAATTGCTATGTTCTTGCCACCATTTCACACCACCACAGTAGCCAACAACTCTGCATACTCGTGAAAGTTTAATTAGAACTATCTTGGTCTTCTAAAATTTCTTCATGATGTTGGGTTCTTGGGTATCTCCCCAACGTGTAAATATCATAAAACTATTTTGTTTTTTAGACAAAAGAATTTTCTGCTTTGAACTAAAAAAAAAATTCAAATTGGATGATAAGTTACGAAGTTGTTACCATGCAAACAGAAGGTCCCGTTTTCTGGGAATATCCTGTATAATAAAAGCCAAAGGATTTTGGATATTTACGACATTTTGTATACGTTATGTGGTGGGGAGATATACGACTGTTAAAGAAATGTTACTCTTTTGCATAGATAAAGTTGTGTCATTAATAGTAGCGAAATGATGAAAATTACAACTAACCGTAGCAAATTAACAGGTGCTTATAAAGAAGGAAGTCTGCGCATCATCCGCAACGGTGTGGGCATCCAAGAGCTTGCGTGCATCGAGCTGCCCAAAATACGAGGCATGTGGGGCCTGTCCATCGCTGCCTCTCAGCCCTCCATACATAACACGCTCGTGGTCACCTTCCACTCCTCCACACGGTCAGTGTTGCGTCTCTCTTTATCCCTCTAACCTTCAGTGTTACGCCCCTCATTATCCTGCTAACCTTCAGTGTTGCGCCCCTCATTATCCCGCTAACCTTCAGTGTTGCGCCCCTCATTATCCCTCTAACCTTTAGTGTTGCGCCTCTCATTATCCTGCTAACCTTCAGTGTTGCGCCCCTCATTATCCCGCTAACCTTCAGTGTTGCGCCCCTCATTATCCCGCTAACCTTCAGTGTTGCGTCTCTTTTTATCCTTCTAATCTTCAGTGTTGCGTCTCTTTTTATCCTTTTAATTTTTCTTATAAAAATTAGGGCCACTCACGAAAGTCACTTGAAGATTGACTGACTGTCTTGGTACCGAATGTTGTGCACCTCCGCCTAATGCCTCACACGACAGGGACCAGCAACTGCTATTGGTTTAACCTTTGTTGCCTCGTGGTAGGGTTTTGTCTCACCTGGTCCTACAATATTTTTACTTCAATTTAAACTAAGTCAAGTTTAATTTTAAATGAGTAAATTCCAATTTAAGTAAGTAAATTCCAATTTAAAATCAGTCAATTTCAATTTAAATAAACCATGTTCAATTTAAAATAAGTCGACTTCAAATTAAAAGGTGCAAGTTAAATTTGAAGTAAGTTCAATTTGCAATTATATTACGATCACATACTTACATATTTAAAAAAATGAATTACGGTAGGTCACCATTACCTGCATTCACATTCAAAAGCTGTACTACACACGTATGAATCCCGAGTTATTAATATGTTGCTACATAACATCAGAGTTTTTAGTTACCGTAATACGTGTTCGTTAAAATTAGCAATCATTTATAAATATACATCCTTTTAAATATAACAAATGTTACCCATCAATTTATAAAGTATCAAGTTTTTACGCAATACAATAACGTTTAAGAAAAATAATTCCAAAAAAATTTGCTGTAAAAGACGATCCTATGAATTAAAAAATATCTTCTGTAATGAACGTTCTGAACTTTCATACCGTCCCAATTCTCTATTTTGTACCTCACACAGCGCACTTCTTGGTCGATGAAACAGAGTCTTGTTAACCATACATTTCCTCCCTTGCAAGTTTATTCCCTTTCTGTTGTTCTCTGAACTGTTTCTATCTCTATTTTCTCTTCCTGAATTGCCAGTTCACTAGCTCCTAATATCCTGTGCTTTTTTTAATAAATGACTAGTTTCTATATCCGTCTTTCCTTTAATAATCTGTCGTTTTATTTATTCATTGTCATTTCTTCAATAACACGTTCTTTAGTGTAGCTTTATTTTTTGTGAGTTTCCAAGCATTGGGTCCACAATTACTCCTGCCTTAGTTTGTGTAGTTTATGGCTGCATAAACCAAATCACATAATTAGAGAGTGAATTACGATTTGTCTCTCATAGCTTCCGGCTATATTTTCTCTCTTCCTTTTCACAAAATTCCGATCTCTGCAAATAAGCAAGCTTGCCATCATAGTCTTCATTGGGGAAACTCGTAAATTCATTGCACGGCCTTCATGTCTTGAGTTTCACGTTTTTGTGTATAAAGAACCTTTTATTGAGGATCTGTGTATTTTCGTTTGTGATCACTTGAAGTCTTTGTTTAAATCTTGCAATTATGTTGTGCAGCTATTTAGAGCTTCCATTATATTTAAATTGTTTATTGTACCAATTACTGCTCGATTCACTTCATAAACATTTTACAAATTTTGGAATGCCATACGCACACTTTATTCTGTATCTCAAAATGAGGATTAGTGCTTCTGAAGATAATATTTGTTTCAGATTCTTGAAAGTAGGCGGAGATATTGTGGACGAGATCAGGATACCAGGCTTCCTGAGCAAGAAGATGACTTTCTATGCCGCCAACGTCAACTTCGAACAAGTCATTCAGGTAAAGGGTGTGTTTTCTAATGCCAGGACGCTGGGTCCTTGGTATGAGTTTGTACCCTGTTTATAATTTCATTGTTAGACCAGATGCATTATTGAACAGCCTCTGTTTGATTGTGTCATAGACGAGATCCTGTATTCAACAACTCCTGTTTAATTTTCCCAAAGTCAAACCACATCCTTGTTTGAACTACCCCTGTTTTAACATTTATAGATAGACCAGATGCATTATTGAACAACCTCTGTTTGATTATGTCATAGGTAGACTAGATACTTTATTGGACAACCCCTGATCGATTGTTCAGAGTTAGACTCGATGCGCATATGAACTCGAACTTAGCAGCAGTAAGACAGTGACGCATGCGTGTGTGTCCTGCAGGTGACGAGGTGTGGTGTGCGGCTGGTAAAGGAGTCAACATGCAAGCTGGTGCAGCACTGGTGCCCTCCCGACGACAGGCCTGTGTCCCTCGCCACGAGCAACTCCAGTCAGCTGGTTGTCACTTCTGGACCTTTCGTCTACTACCTCACCGTCGAGGATGGCGCCCTCAACCTCGTCAGGTGCGGAGCTGGTTACCTCTTTGCTCTGAAGAATGAAGAAATACATATTTGCTAACAGTAGTTATTTAGCTTGAGGTGAAAAGTAATACCCCGTGGTAGCTTTTTTCTTATGTGAAAAGATTGAATGTTGTAGCTCACAACACATCACCAGCTTGGTCGACTGGTGAGCGAATCTACTTTCGATATTAGCACGTTTTACTTCCCTGAATTTCGTGGTATGAATCTCAGATATCTGGAAGTCATCTGTGAATTCAATAGCTTTAGTTTATATTGTCATGGCCTGAATCGGAGAGAGCACGTGTTCGTATGGTGACTTACGTTGACACAGGGTAGCCACACTCCCATCTTACTGGCTGCAACTTTAATTTTGACTTCGGGAACACTTCAAGCCATACAATGTACTGTATTTCTTGACGTCAGATTCAAATTCTATTAACAAATTATTCGTAGAAAAGGTGGCCGCTTTTCCTTCATTTTCAGTACTCCAATTTTCATAAAATCATCTCGAGAAATCATCCTTAAAATCTATGTAGAGTGTCAGTTTATTTTTATTATTGGTTCATGGACTTGAAACATTACGTGTTTATGAACGTTTGTATGTTTGTGTCTTTATTAACTGGCACTGCTTTGTTGCGTTACAGCCAGTGTCAGCTGGAGTATGAAGTGGCGTGCGTGGATGTGTCCCCTTTGGGTGGAGCAGAGGAAGCTTCAGTAGTGGGGGTGGGTATGTGGACGGACATCACCACACGCATCCTGGTCCTGCCGGCCCTCACTGAGGTGTACAAGGAGCCGCTCGGAGGAGGTCAGTTGGAGAATGTCAAAAAGGGTCCTCAATTTTCACTTAGATCTATGATCTTCCGGGTATTGCTAATGTACATAGGAGCTGAAAAAGGGAGTCGATTTCGATGTAGGGTATATTAAACAGCTCATGTCCAGTTGGTATCTTTTACTTCTTTTTTTCATTCACATTCGTACAAGATTGTCTGATGTCATTCAAAATCTGATTAGCTTTGCCCTACGATTAATAAAAGTTGGATTAACTTTCATTTCAAGTTCATGTGTTCGTACTTTGGGATCGGATGCGAGACAAACTGAGATAATTGAGTAATTTTGATTAAAATCTTTTGGGTTGCAGATATCATCCCACGGTCGATGTTGCTGGCTACGTTTGAGGACGTTCACTACCTTCTGGTCGCTGTGGGAGATGGTCAGCTGGTGTACTACGTGTATCACCCTGAGCAGCGCCAGCTCACCGACAGGAAGCGGGTGAGTGGTCTTGTCAGGAAGGATAACTGGTGTTAAATGATCGGGTTCAACTATATTCAGTGTTATACAATGATGATGTATACCTGTTTTCGTGTTTTACTCAATCGGAAAAAAGAGAAAGAAGGTAGATTTAATTAGAAAAATTACAGCATCGCATGGTTAATTCTTCCATGTCGGATGCCACTAAAGCAGATAGTTGCTTTGTTTCATGGCCAATGTCACTAACTGATACAGCAGCTCATGTTTCAAGTTGCTGTTCAATAACTAGTAGCACTGCGTTGCAGGTGGTGGTGGGCATGTTACCGACACAGCTGCGCCGCTTCAACGCAGGCTCTGTGTCCAACGTGTTTGCGTGCTCTGACCGTCCCACAGTTATCTACTCCTCGAACCATAAGCTTGTGTTCTCTAAAGTGAACCTGAAGGAAGTCACGCACATGTGCCCACTCAACTCCGAGGCTTATCCAAACAGGTTTGTCGCTAACTTTCTTTACATCCACGTACGTACTCAACCAACGGGCATAATTTTATCGCAATGGGTAAGGATCTCTTGCAGTTTTATAGTGGGCCGTTAACAACAGTAGAGCATTTCGTGGCCGTGAGATGCTCGATTGTCATCAAACCCCAATGTATTATTGTCGGCTTTCCAATACTGTACCGTTTTTTGACATTTCTAATTTTGCAATTCATCAAGTTGTATAAAGCAGTATGATGCTTGTTTAATATAGTGACTGCTAATTTACGAGAAATGTTTTTCTAGATTTGCTGAAAATTTTTTAGAGATATTTCATTTTAAATTTGACTGTGTCGGCACTGCTTAGAGTTTCAATTGCTGCTGAGAAGCCTACTCTATTTTGTCGATTGTCGTTAGAATGACTATTAAAGTTAATTTTTTGAAAGTGACGATGCGTATTTAGCTAGAGAGTGTATTTGGGATACGATTTATTTTTTGTTTAGTAACAATTTCACCTTTTAGGGGGACTAGACTAGGGGGAGACAATTCAAGTGTTCTTTCAAGACATTTAATTTTCTGAAATTTAATGTTCTTGTTTTTAAGTGGACTCATTAATATTGTATCTATGGCGAGAAACCCCTAAATGAAAACAAAATACGAGTAGTGGACAGTCAAAAAGAATACCTTTTTTGATACGTTTCTGTAACGGTGACGGTTGGGTGAATCTTTTTTTTGGCAGCGAGTCCTGAGAGTCTTACTCATTTCACCTTCTCCTTCATGTGGTCAAGTGTCTGCTCCTCATGAGTTTTCTATGTGCAGCTTGGCGCTTGCCAACAGCGAGGGCGTCACCATTGGCACAATTGACGAGATCCAGAAGCTGCACATCCGCACTGTGCCGCTCGGGGAAACGCCACGCTGCATTGCTTACCAAGAAGAGACCGAGGTGACTCTCACGATGCTTCTTTTTCTTGAACAATGAACAGGGATGAGTGGAACTACTTGATTGATTTCATACGGATTGTTCTTGAACTCGACTGTCGGTTAATGTTGTGCCAAATGATGAAATGATGAGGAGCACGTCTATTTTTCTATAAATAAAGATATCTTCGTTCATTCTTGGAGAATGGACAGGAATTTGTAGGAGTTATTTTTTGTTTTGCGTGTTGTCCACGGAGTTTATGTACTGCTTCTTGATGTTGTGTCAAATGATGAGACAGGACGGTGCCATATCTCCAGGTCAACAGATAGCCCTTTCGTCAGTAGGGAAAATAGCTGAAATATTGTTTATTTTTTCCAAGCTGGAAGTACCTGTTTTTAGTTTGCTTAAATTCCTATTAATATATATTAAGCTGATTCGGTGTGATTTTGATCAAAGTTGTGTTCATTCTAGTACCATAAGTTGATTCAATTCTGAAGTACCTATATTTTTACCGTCATCGAAACTTATTTTTGCCTCGCCCAGTACTTTTTTCGAAACCAACGTGGCTGGTGCAGCTGTTAGACATCGCACCTCGTATTCATTCACTTAACTTTGCACCTCAACAGCAATTTTAGCATGCGTTTTAATGTGCATTGAGCCAGCTAATTCTGCTTCACATTGCACAGACGTTCGGTGTGGTGACCTTCCGTGTGGATGTGTGTGAGGACCCCAACATCAACACGGGGCCCACTGCTGCTGCTGCAGGTACGCTCCAGCTTCTGAGGGACCTACACTACTCCCAATACACAGCTACTGCATTATACCCTCCCACATGTGTTTTAGAGTTTTACTTGAACGTATTTTTAACTGTGATTTTGACATAGTTACGATACAAAATTTGTTACTGCCTGTGAGCACTTGATGCTCTGCTTCAGTATCGTATGTTAATTACTAGGCAGTCAGCCATAATTGGTCATGGTGTGGTGTGGGTGTTTAATTGTTTGGGCTAGTTATTTTCCCCTTCTTGCCTAACCTCTTATGACAATTAAGTCATTGCTCTGGGAACAAAGTTTTGTTTTGGTTACTAAGTTATTGCTCCGATAATCACAATAACAGTAATGGTACTGTCTCTGCTCGTCATCTTCTTTTGTATTAATTTCAGGCGATCTACATAAGCTTAATCGTCGACTGCGACTGGAAGGAGTAAATTCTAAGAACGAGTGCAATAATTTTTTCATATTTAACCTTTTCATGTATGTCACGTTATCACTCGAATTTATTCAAGTAATTATAGATGAAAAAGAAAGTACGAATTTTTTTATGCCGTATTTGACGGCAGATAGGACGCTCTTTTTTCCTAAAATTTTGTCTAAAAAAAAATCGCCCTGCGTCTTATCATAGTAGGTGAAGTTTGGGACCTCCCCTAGGCCTAGGCTAATTTCTCTGACGTTAACTAACCCAGCTCAGTACTTCGTTTTAAATGACGTCTTCGTCGTCGCGTCTTATATGGCGTCCAATACAGTACTTGTTGCTACGCTGTTTCTGTGTGTGATATTAATTTATGCGTTGGATAGACCAAATTATATGTCCAAAATTGATTACTAGCCTAGAATTTGATATTAAATAGTTCCGTTCTGTTAAGCCCATAAAGTTTTTACTTCTCTTTTCACGATTTTTCTAATTTTTGTTCTATTTTGAGGTATTCACATATTTATGTGTGTGTGTACGGTGTTAAATATATCACTATGTTTCATCACAGGGAGTACACCAGCGCCCACCAGGGGCACCAGTGGGTCGGTGTCGGGGCCTAGTGTGCCGGGGTATGGCCTGCAGTACGGCATGGGACAGGACGGGGCACAGCCTGCTTCCCTTACAGCTCACAGGTGTGTGAGGTTGTAGTGTAGGTCGCAGTGATGAAAGGTTCCAAAAATGTAACGGAGCATACCGTGCATCTCTGCTGGGTTTGCTCCTATTATGCCTGCAGTAGGTAAACCATGGAACTAGAATAATTATAATATTAGTAATGTGGTGTACGTCACACCAAAAGTACATAAGAAAAGAAATTAGGCGCACTTCACGTATATATTATATTATTAGAGCTCCTACATAGCTGAGGATCTATTTATTATAAATTCGTTCGATTGGCCGCTCAAATGAAAGCGCTATCGATCCATAATAAGATAAAATATTGTACATTGTTTGAAGTTAGATGTAAACGGTTGAATTATCAATTGTAAAGTATAAAGGCGTCACTTAAGGGAAATAGTAGAATGCTCTATACCTGCTCGAACGCTCTTCTTAGTCTCTGTATGTTTGGGGTGACAGCGTGGAGGTAGTGGACTGGAGTACGACCTGCAGTATGGAATGTGGCGGGCTAGAACATGGAGATGTCATTCACAGGTGTCTCATTGTTCACAGACTGGGCGATTACAGGAATTGTGACTGAATTTGAGGGTACATGAGAGAAATATTAAGAGCTAATGTGGATTAGAGCAAAAGGTGAGAATACAGGCGGAATGTGACGGGTGGAGCAAAAGTCACTTCACACATCTGAAGTGTAATTAAACCAAATCTAATCACGTCAAGAAACAGGTTTTCATGTCAATTGAAACGGGAAATCCTGGCGTTTTATCAAGTTTTAGTATGCATATTGAAGCCATTTTCAGGCGGTGTTTTACAACAATGGCATTCATCTTTGATATTTTGCAGCCTGTTTGTTAAGTGCAGTGGTTTTGTATACACGTCCTCTGACTTGCAGCACCTCGTACTCCCTGACCACGACGTCCATCGTGAAGACTGGCATCGTGCCGCCCCCTGAGCGTGGTCAGGAGATAGAGACCTACAACTTCCTCATCATGGCGCAAAACACCTTCGAAGGTATCCGAGCACTTGTTTATTTTTTCTCTTAACGAAAGTCGAACAAATCTCTTGTAAATTTTCCGCTGTAACGGCAGTCTAAAAGTGTAATAACCTAGAATGACTTCACTTGCACACTTAAAGTACATGTACCATCTTTATGAACGTTACAACTTTCATCTGACTCCCTACGGCAGCGGAACAATCATGACGATGCTGTGGTCCGTTGTTTCAAACGAACACTCACTAGGGACAAGTTCCTCATAACATCCAACACAAGTACACTCTTCACATACAAACGCTTCAACTGCTTCAGCAAATTTGCCGCGCTCCATATGCATACGATATCTTCCACAACGCACCTCTGTAAATTCTATCATTCTCTGAAGGTCCATGAAGGTTTAGATCTCATTGTTTTGCTTAGATAACTCTTTTGTTTGCGCCCTTGTTTCGCTACAGGTAAGTAATGCACACACTTTCAACACTGCTTGAATCCTTATTGTTCCTATTTTGCTGAGAGGAATCCGTATTCAATGCTGCGAACCGGTTGATGATTTTGAAATTCCACATTCTTATTTAATCACTTCACTCCGACTAAAAATACGCCTACCAAAAAGTCGATCTAACTCGTATTTGTAGCAATACAAGCTAAGTGGTACTGAAGTGCGTTGTTAAAGTTGATTTCATGTGAGAATTATTCAACAGCATTTTTCTGCGCTGCCACGTTATCCTAGTGCAAGTCTGCACACGTCCTTTCAATCATAAACAGTTGTGGTTTTCTAAGGTCAACATTCAATACTTGGCTCACATTAGGTTGGCATCCAGCAATGACCCATGTAGCAAATTTCTGATTCCAGTTACCCTATGACCGTCACTGCATACTTGCTGAAATTTTAGGTATGAAATAATCATTTGTGCAGTGATCCACTGCCACACGTTCTGCCCACACGAGTACGTGGTGAGCATGATTAGTACGAAGCTAAGGGACGACCCCACGCCCTACTACGTATGTGGCACGGCCATCGTCAACCCTGAGGAAAGCGAGTCCAGGGTCGGCAGGATCGTCATCTTCTCCTACACGGATTCCAAACTCATTCAGGTGCGCGCGCGTGTTGCTCATTCCGAACTATTATTCAGTATGATCTACACAGGATATTGTAACAATAAGCTTTAAAAAATATTTAACCGCTATGTTTTAATGGAATAAGATCGGTGCTTCTACAAAGGTCGAACATTTTATAAAAAGGGGCATGAATTTTCACGTTTTGCATTATCTCATTTCGAAAGTGGCATCCTCAAAAATGCCCCTAGTACACAGCGCCCATCGTTATTTCAAACGAAATTCTTCCTTCACTGAGCAACAGTTATTGTTTATCATCTTTACATTTGGGCAGCTGCAGAATATAAAGCAGATCCAAAGGACATACAGAATAAAATTCTTTCCCAACCATACACATCAGGTGTCAAATTTTCTAGCATGTATGAAAGTAAAATTGTGAAGTGATTTAACCGAATAGTTTCAGTGCGACCTTAGATCCCCACTGGCAAAAAGTTTGTGGCACACTTTAGGTTCATGTCTTTTTTCTTCTCAAGTCTTCATTTTGATACATGGATGTTTTCGCACTATGTTGTTCATGTACATTTAATTTTAGTAAAGTTTGACTAGTTTGTTACGTGTACAGGATCAGTGTGCCATTTTGGGATTGGTGGATTAATGATTAGATCATTCAATGAAAGTAAATGTATCCAACTAGTCATGTTCAACTGACATCTATTTATCCTCGCTATTATCACTTCTTAGAGTTACGGGCTCCTTTTTAGGGCATTGTGAACAATGTGTTGTATCAAATACCTATTGAAATATGCCGTAATTAAAAATCAGCTCTTTGAGGTTGGCAAGCTGCTCTTGTTGCAAAAAATCGAACGCTGACAGTTCGAAGATAACACAACTCTACATGCAGAGACTACATTTAAAGACTGAAAATAACTTCGGTCACTGCATGTAGTTGACGCCGGGAGATTCTGTCTCGGAATGTGCTATTTATATTTATTAACATAATTGGTAGCGCATAATTCTTTTCGATTAGCTTTGCTCTTTTACAACGGCTGGTGCAGCAAGGGTAATCACGAACTTAAAAATAACAAATTTTTCGTATATGACTGTAAATTTCTTTGTTTCTGCCCACTACCGAAAAACCACGCACAGTCGTTTGAGTTTGTAGGTGATTCTAATTGATAAACATTTTTAAGTATAATTGATCCTTCGTAAGGCGAATTGGAAGCGATACTTGTGTAGAGAAGGATATCTTTACGCTGAAAGCGTCCTGAAACAGTAAGCTAACCTCATGTCTCAAATATATTCAGACATTTCATATATTTATCATGCGGCAGGTGGCGGAGAAGGAGGTGAAAGGCTCGTGCAACTCTCTACAGGAGTTCCAAGGGAAGCTACTTGCCACCATCAACTACACGGTAGGTTGCTCTGGCTCAGGTCTGCCTGACAGGTCCGCCCATCCTGCAGAGGTAAACTTGGGGGGGGGGTCTGTTTAAGATGTGGTTCATCTGGGAACGGCCATTCCAGTTGAAGTTCTGCAGTTTTGCGGTTGTGCATCAAAAATAAACGGTATTTTTGTGCCGCTGCGATTGTAGTTTTGATGTAAGGAATGCCTGCTATCAGTGTTCAATTACCATCATAAACTCTGCTGGATTTTGTATCGAAAACTACTTTTGATCCATTTCAGTGCTTTCAGGTAACTACTAAACAGCGCATTAACTCTTGAGTAAAGGTTGGAGTTTTGTCTAACACTGTTGACACATATGACCAGGGTTGAGGCTTGTGTAATGCCTAGCAGATTGGCCTCTAAAGGATGCATGGCTATGTTTTAATGTTAATATCAACTCTTTGAAGCTGATCTTATGCTGGAAAATTTCACTTGATGGCGTTCAATGCGTTATACTTGAATATTACTGACTAATTACACACTTATTTTTGTGCTGAATTCTATTAAATTTATTCAACTTTATGGTTCGTGTATTTGAAGAATTTGATATTTTTTAATTTCGTATCCAGAGAAGTTTGTCTGCTTGTTTTGAGAGCGATTTTTTGAACGTAGTTTTTCTTCATGTATGGGAACGATGTTAAAAAATTCCAACACAACCTCAGAAATCTACAATACATTTCAAAGCTGTCCCTTTACATCGAGTGGAGTGGGAATTTATGATTCAGAGAAGGACTGGCTCCAGTCATGCATCAAAACATGAATGCGTTGACAAGTTCATGACATGCAAGGCATTGATGAGTGCCTTAATTAATAAAGGTGCGTGGTGATGCACAATTAATAGCGCTGATGATGCTAAATTAATATTGCCTGATGCTGAGTTAATACCGCTTGATAATGCTTGATTACTAGCACCTAATGAAGCTTAAATAATAGGGCCTGATGCTGAGTTAATAGCGCTTGATGATGCTTGATTACTAGCACCTAATGACGCTTAAATAATAGAGCCTGATGCTGAGTTAATAGTGCTTGATAATGCTTGATTACTAGCACCTAATGACGCTTAAATAATAGAGCCTGATGGTGAATTAATAGCGCTTGATGACGCGGCAGGTGCGGCTGTTCGAGTGGACGCAGGAGAAGGAGCTGCAACTCGAGTGTTCACACTTCAACAACATCTACTCCCTGACCGTGAAGAAGATGGGTGACTTCGTGCTTGTGGGAGACATCATGAGGTCTCTCGTCCTGCTGCAGTACAAGACGCTTGAGGGCAACTTCGAGGAGGTCCGTCGTGGCCACACTATGTGTTTTCTTTCACATTCAAGTCAAAATATAGGAATAAGTTAAATACTAGGTAGCTTTCTACGCCGTTTTCATAGCACTTTCTATGTAAATTTTAAAATCGGTAAGCATTTTAAAATTGTAATTGAAATTGAATCGCTTTAAAATATTAATTTTGTGACTCTAAAATTCTAGTCATTCAGCCTTCTGTTTGTAATCTTATACATGTATATTTAATGTGTTGTACAAGAATCTGTATAGTTGTGCCATCCTGAATTTGTTCCCCATTTAATTTGCAGGAAATTTCATGAGAGAGTGGGTTCAGAAGACGTGAATGTAATTGTTCAGATCCTAGAATTTATATCCCTCAGACATGAAGTTCACGCGTTGAATATTTCACACAGTTCATTGTTCTCAGAAAAAAAACAAATTGGACGTAAGAGTTCTCATTTTTCTGTCATTTCCTGTTATAAGTTTTTACTCACCTCAATGCTCGCTGGTCTCACCTGTAGTGATCATTTTGAGATGGTCATACTATGAGAGAGTCGTTGATTATTTTTACTGATTCTTATCGCATCATCGCGAGAAAAATAACAGGCTGATTGTCTAGGTCCTTCAGCCTACAGATGAACTGTTTTTTATAACACTTCGTATTTTACTCATACGTTGACATAAAGAAAATCAAGCTTACATATGTATGTTGTATCAAACGAGCCATCTCTTCAGGCTCGAAGCTATAATGCTTTATAAATTGTAGTAATTATTTTTTTCTTATTTGGAGTAAGTGAAGGGTATTGATAATACGATTCATATTTTGTTATTGTCAATGCAGGATGAAGTGATAACTTACTGATGTACTGGCTTTTTTGTTGAGTGGTCCTGAACAATGACCAGGTATTTGACCTTCAAGTACATTGCTTGGTGTGTGCAAGGCTTTAAACTTGCACCTGCAATTTTCACACAGATTTCCCGGGACTACGAGGCGAATTGGCTCACCGCTGTGGAGATTCTAGATGACGAATTCTTTCTCGCTGCCGAACATTGGAACAACATCTTCATTTGCCACAAAGACAGGTGGGTCAGGATTTTTTCGCTGTCATATAGTCATTTTCCGCTCATATTCCTATGCGTTTTAGGGCTTGCACATCTGGCAATGTCAGGGCATATTTAGTTTGGTTTTTGGGCCAGCAGATAAGAGGTTGAAAGTGATGTCAACAGAAGTAATTTTCGGTGGTTTCTTAACCCTTCACTCCTGGGTATATTTCAAGAGTAAAATGCAACTGGTACATATGTGTGCCATCCGGGATGAAAGGGTTGAAGCTTCTCAAATCTGTGCAGCGGTGCAAGCGCGGAGGAGGAACGACAGCAATTGGTGGATGTGGCGCGCTTCCACCTGGGCGACTTTGTGAACGTGTTCTGCCCAGGCTCCCTCGTAATGAGGGGGGAGGAGGCAGGGCCCCCTGGGGTCGCTCACACAGGGGTGCTTTTTGGCACCGTTAGTGGCTGCATCGGTAGGTGTTCTTCTACAGCTTCTATGGTTGTTGTTCGGTTATTTCTTAACCCTTTAGCGACGAATTTTTTTTCTATTTTCTATGTTTAAGCTCACGAAGACCGTCTGTACACTGATGCAATGAAGCACGCTGAGAGCCAGGCAGCCAAAAATACGACGCTGTAACGTGCAGCCGCGTTTAAACCTAGTAGCAACCTCATATTGCTCACTGTTTAATTATATTATTAGAACAATTCTCCCAAAGACCGTGAAAGAGGACCGTATGGTCCTTTTCGTCGCTAAAGCGTTAAGCTTTAGTTGCCGTGGCGTTGAGATCAAAGCGACACACATTGCATATACGTCAAGGAAATTCGTTATAGTTTAAACAAGTTGATTCCGGCTGCGAAACTTCGGTATTTTTTGTTATGAGAAATGCTCTTTTTAACGCACGACAATTTGTAAGGTGAAACAAACTTCTGAAATATTTTGGTATTCTAAAATTTCCTTCCTGTATGTGCAGGACTAAGTATCAACATCAGCGGAGACTTATACAATTTCCTCACTGAGCTGTCGACCCGGCTGTCCAAAGTGATCAAATCCGTCGGCAAAATAAACCACTCGTTTTACCGCAGCTTCTACAGCGAGAAGAGAGTTAGGAAAGCTCAAGGATTCATCGACGGTGATCTGGTCGAGAATTTTTTGGACCTGACAAAAGATAAAATGGAGGAGGTCTGCTCAAAGCTAACGGTGAGTCTATTTAGTTTGGCTGAACAATACCTAAACGAAAATAACTTTTATTCAACTAAAAATCCTGCGAATGAGACTTGCTTTTGAGGAATTTTCTCATGGTATTACATATGTAGGGATTTACTGCCTCAGGTTCATTAATATTGGAGAGGCTCACTACGTCGCTGTGTCATCTTACATCGGAAGATGCTAGCGTAGTACATATAGTGAAAGTACAAATTAATTATCGTAATTATAGAGTATAGGACCAATTAACTGCAGAAGTACCAGTTGAACGAGTCATCATGCTGTCCTAGAATAAAGCTTGATCATTTCGTTTGATTTAGTTGATGGCAAATTCGTTGAGGCAGTCAGACGAAATAGACTCGTTTTCATAAAAAAATCATAAACGGCGTTCGATTATAATTCTATGAAAGGGAATGAAATGTAAGAAGGATGGACAATATTTTGTAAAATTCAAAAAACTACTGAGTATGTTGAATTCCTGGAAATTTCAGTGAATTCTCGCCAATTTTCTTAGATAGACGAAATTCGAAGATTTACAAATTGGGATAGATTTTGCATTCGCTAATATTGGTATAAAATTACTTCGCACAGAGGATTGGGCCAGGCCCAATCCATTTCAATCCATTGGGATCTCTGCCAAACTAAATAGAATAGTATACAATTCAACTCTCGTCCTTCATTGGAAATATTTTTCGTGCGTTTGTTTAGACTTTGAACAGTTTTTAGAGCTATTCGGTCGGCTGTTGGTAATTTATTTTTAGTACGTAACTACGTATTGTGCCTCCAAATTAATGGCATAGGTATGAGCATTCTGTCCTACAGTAGCAACGCTTTGAAATCTCGTCACAGAATTGGTGACGTTTGATGTAGTGGGAAATGTTACCTTTTTCAAAATTTCTTTCGCGTTTCAAATGACATTTAGTCATTTAATTTTCATATGAGATGAAGAAAATCGTCAACTGATTTCAGACTTGTTTCAAATGATTTAGAAACTTCAGTATATAGAAAGAACAGATCCACTCACCTGGGAATAGGATTTGTTACTTTTGCCACCAGCTGGTACGGTGAATCTCACATCTTGTTTAGTTGTGAAGCTTTCCAGTTTCTTTACCTAGGCACTCTGCAGTACGCAGTTAACTATCAAGCTTGAATACTGTGCGCCTAATCTTCTCGCGTCAGAATTAAATTGGAGCGTTTCTGATTAATAATTTTGAATGCTAGCCTGTTTACCGCAATAATAATCAATAATTCTATCAACTAAGTTTTTACAACAGTTGATTGTGTTTTTCTAACACTAGTTTTGTTTGATTTTCAGATGACCGTAAACGGACGGTCGGTAGACATGAACGTGAGCGAAGTCATTAAACTTGTTGAAGAGCTCAGCAGACTTCACTAGAACTGCATCCACTTCAATATCTTGAATTTAGCTGTATCTCCTCTCAGTAACGTGTCCACTTCATCAAATCTTGTCTGAAAATCCACAGGATGGAAAAATAGAGAACCTGCTACATTTCTCATTTACTTAGCGTAACCACTAGTCTATTTTCATGAGACAGTAATGGCTTTTCTGCTAGATTTTTTCCATGATCATCCCACTAAATCTAACCTATTTTGCTGCATCACACCTGCGCCTAACACTAACATGATCAGATCACTCCGTTACTTGTGATATTGAGGCATCATGCATTCTAAACTTCTTCTTCTTCCAAAATTATTTAGATGACCAGAGAACTTGGTTGAATTCTAGGCTACGAACAGCTTAATCTGCCATACGTATGCTAGTTAATTTCATCACGGACGAAGTGCATACTTTCATTTGAGCCGAGTTGACTGTTGAGGTCATTCTGTGATGCTCCTTACTCGGAACCTAAATTCACTTAACTGTGTAATGTTTGCAACCCTAACTACTTGAATTGCTTATGAGACTAATGCATATATTAACAAGTATAGGTAGTCTTCCTGAAGCAATTCTGCGTCTGTGTGATTGTGATGTAAAACGCTTCATTTATTTGGCGGCTGTGCAAAGTTGATTCTTCTGTATAAAAAAAACTACGAGTTGGACTTCTCAAAACGTTTTATTCATCTTTTTTAGCTACAAATGAAAAATTATTTTCCTTTTCCAGTGAAAATCGTCATTGTTGAAATGTCAACTTATTTGTGTTATTTTCTTGCCTTGGAGGTTTGAATTTCGAAGTAATTTTCATAGTATATATATTTGTCTGAAGCTGTATAAGGTGTGTAGTAAAAAAGTCACCTTGTAAAGAACTATTTTAAATTGTTGTGCACTTTGTCTGTAAATAATTTACAAGTCTTGTAACTATGTACCTCCCACAAGTCTCCCGAAGAAGTCTTACACTTGTACGCTGCTTTGTAATGGCGGTCTTTGATCTTGTAGCTAAAATAATGAATAACTCCTGGCCCATAATTCAAATAAGTTCTAATATATTTTCCCATTGAAAGAAAAACTTGACTGAAACCTGGTGCTTCAAAAATGTAATTTTTTTGAAATTGTCTTCGTGGAAGAAACGCTCGTCTTTGTCTGCAGCTAACGTTTCGGTTTTAATTCTCTTCACAATTGAAAATACTCCTTTCTTTAAAGACCTCGTTTTAGCATACGGATGTAACACCATCATCAGTGGCTTTAGAGGCTCCAATACATCCTATATTTTTTGCTTGATTTATCATTTTCATTCAAGTATCAACTGACTTCATCCTTCAGCGCACTCAATGGACTTAAAATGGGTATCACGTGCAGGACAAATCATGAAGTTCTTTCACTGGCAGCATAGTGATGAAGTTTGGTCTAGAGAGCGTCCTAGAGTGTTAGCGCTCTGAAAACGGTAACAGGGCTACCCAGAGCAAATTCAGCACTACTGGTTGTGAGGAATTATTGCTGGTTTAGTATTAAAGGTTGCGTACGCATTCATTTCCTTTTTTATCCTGTTGTCTGTCCTTGAGGTCATCGAACGGTAATTTCAAAGAACTCAATGCTCCTGCTATTGCTTCTATTTTTGTCTTGTGACCCTGTGTGCATGCGAAATGTTCTGCTTTGGGGATTGTGTCCATAGGATCAGTTTCGTCCAGGTCTTTAAGTACAAGGAGTTATTCAATTTATCCTTAAGTTGAATAACGTTACAATAACAATTTCATTGACGGTTTCTTCAAATGTACTTCAATAATGTTGTACAAAACACAGGTTATCATTAATTTTTCCCCGAACTGGTCAGGTGAGTTCCTCATTCACGAAGCGAGGTGTTCTCCAATTGTTACTAACAAGTTTGTTTCTTCCTAACATACTTTATAAATCATCTAATGTTCTAGTGCATTTCTCTATTCACTTTTGCGTTAATTTTCTGATTTAAGTTTCGGTTTCGTCGATATGAAATAGATTGCATTTGTAGTCACGTCATTTTTCAAACTCAATTGCTGAAGAATCAATTTTGGCCTTTGTTTTTCGCTGTTTATATGCACTGCTTCAAAACTTAAATTAAAGGGATGTTATGTACAATAACAATACACAAAATGCCATCGATTCATGAAAAACTACTGCGTTTTATAAACAATACCATTTTGAGATGTAAATATTTGAGTAACGATGTAGCTTAAGGAAATCGACTTAACAGGCTCAATGTCGAGCAAGATAAACTATTTCATTAAGATTTGAATAATAAATTTTAATTGTGTGAATTTCATGAACAAATTTACAAGTTTTTTACACAAAATTACTTTTTTCCTTGTTTGTCATTGACTTTGGAAGGGTGACACTCGTACTCAAGGGGTCTCAACCACGTGTTGTTCGTGAGTCTTGGCTGGAAAAGAAGACGAGAGGAAGAAAACTATGTATTTTCAATAAAGTTGATACGCTAAGTATTATACG
Source organism: Trinorchestia longiramus (assembly GCA_006783055.1). Classification (NCBI taxonomy): domain Eukaryota; kingdom Metazoa; phylum Arthropoda; class Malacostraca; order Amphipoda; family Talitridae; genus Trinorchestia; species Trinorchestia longiramus. Next base: position 20,207 of record VCRD01002458.1, on the reverse strand, counting down.
GCATGGTTTTTAAAGGCCTTTTGATAAAATCCTTAGGTAGAAGGCAACCCTTGAAAAGATTTCTAAGTCTGCTGTGTTTTAATTCGTCGAGTCATCTGTTCTAACACAGGTGTTCGTTCAAATCGTTTTGTTTTGAAACTACTTTTAATTTTTTCGAGTTAATCTTTAGAGTTCGATTTTTAGGTGCGCAATAATTTATCAAAACTCGTTTTTCCTCACCCAAAAATGAGTAGTTCACGATGTGGCTTATTCAATTATTTTAGTACAACATTATGGTGGCACTTGCTGCTATATTTTTTTATTTTTTTTCCAGCGAGGTGGTCTTCGACCCCTGGTTTCCTACTTGAGTTTTTTTTTT
>VCRD01002457.1:60067-88000 GCA_006783055.1 Trinorchestia longiramus | reverse complement strand
AGATAAATTAATGTCCAGGAGACCTTAGAAAAACATTCATGCTAGATATTCATTCATGCTAGATATTCATTCATGCTAGATATTCATTCATGCTAGATATTCTAAAACATTTCAACTAAACCATTTTGATGTCCAGGAGACCTTAGAAAAACATTCATGCTAGATATTCATTCATGCTAGATATTCATTCATGCTAGATATTCATTCATGCTAGATATTCTAAAACATTTCAACTAAACCATTTTGATGTCCAGGAGACCTTAGAAAAACATTCATGCTAGATATTCTAAAACATTTCAACTAAACCATTTTGAGGACGCTTTGAATTTCGATTAAAATTACAGACATGGATTTTCTTGAAATTTACAAACATATTTTGTTTTACACTAACACTTACCATTTTTTTTATAAGAATAGAATAAGGCAATAGGAACGAGCCGTTTGGCCCATTGCCTTATTCTATTCTTATAAAAAAAAAATTTTTTATAAATATTAATAATAGTTTGTTCACAAATTTACTATCTTAATTTTACCAATGAAAAAACATATCTGAGTTCGAAGTCTAAAATGCTTTGAAGACGGAAAAGTTCATTCCTACAATAACGCATCTTTTACATCATAAGGCGTCCCAGAACTATGGGACCCAAAAAACGGACGCAACTCAAAACATAATAGTTGTAAGAAAATGAATACGCCATTCAATAAGAATTAAAAGTGCATGATTCACAGCGATTAATTAATGAATTGATACTATCGACCTGAAACATCAGCCAAGGTGATGCACAGCATGGCCATAGAAGCACATAAAAATGATCATATGAAATGAATAATCATTGAAAAATAAACACTGTAATGTAATAAATACTTATTATCCACCTTAGAAAGTTGCATTTGTTCTTCCTACAACTGAAACATCCGAAGTTATTCCAGTTTCATTTTGGGTCCCAGAACGCTAGGGACACGCTGTACATCAGTTCTAATTCAATGTAGAAATAACTAGTTCCAAGACAAGTGAATATTGGCTCACTGTATACAGGAGTACAGAACTTCGCTTTACATCATGATCCTGTTATGTCAGTTTCGTTTTCAATGTGGCTTATGCCAGTTCGGTTATTAAAAACACTACGTTTAAGTGAAAACTATTGTTGTATCAAAAACTTTGCGTTTTATGTACAGCAATCATTTTATCAAGAAGACCAAATATAATTCACAGAAATCCTTGTTCAAAAAGTCAACGTAATTTACAGAAATTGAATATTTCAAAGTCAGAGTTAAAATGCAATCACCAGGTGGTACGTGCAAAAAAAATTAATATGACACTTTAAAACTCATTACCTAGCATCTTAAAACACGTGTATACATTACAAGAGAGTAGATGTGTCCAAGAAAATCATTCCTACTTCAGCATTCAGCTTCGCACTCTAGATCTCCTTGACCAGTGCAAATAAGCGGCTGAAGAAAAAATTTGGTGATTACCTTTTAAAAAAGACTCAGTTAACACGTTGACTCCGAAGTGGTACGTAAGTGTACCACTGAGGTTAGGTTCTGTAATTTTTTCAGATCCTTCTAGTGACTATGCGTACAAAGTGAAGATTTACACCAGTCAAGCAATCGGAGGCAACGTGTTGAAAAACATCAACAAAATAATCGCTGTAGATCTGTACGTCACTTGGGAGAACTTTATGCTCAGGAACCAGTCTACACGCACTCCGAATTTGATCGTTTTACAAGTCATATTAAAGAGTATTATTGCATCAAGGGGTTCAGTAGTACGTACTTTTGTTAAATAAATTTCACATTCATTAGAGTCAAAGTGTAGTAATTAAAAGGAATGAAAATACACAGTAATTGCATCACGTATGTTATATAAGAATACATAAAGTATAATGAATGCTATAGAAGCTTAGATCCTTATTTTCTCAACTATAAGATCTTGCACTCAAAAGTTTGTAGCCTTTCTCTTACTACTTACATTCTCAGGTATGTACATGGAGATCATTTATAAAAATCATATTACACTAAAATAAATGGGTTTTGTTAGTTAGTAGTTGATAGCTTACGAACTTATATTAACTACCTGGATTTTATAGGACCCATGTCTCTCAAGATGCTCTTTGAGAGACACGGGAGTGCAAATTTTTTTTAGCAAGCATGGAGGAACACAAGGAAAAAGAACCATAAGTGTGATTGAAAAGTTTGTTCATGGTCTCTCAGTGAAACAATTTGTTCTTATTCAACAAAAAACTTTCTGCTGAAATTCTATGTAAACAGAGCTCCGTCCTGAAGCCTAACAAAGTATTCCGTACTTACGTCATAAGCAAACAATTTTCCTTACTTAAAAAAACAATGTTGACAATGTACCTCAAGTAAAAATATTCCCTAGAAAAGCTTCACACTTCAGCTAAATTAAAGGAGAAGAACGCTCATCCACTTAAGGGGTTTGTGAACAGCTAGCATAAATGAGGAGGGAGACGCAGCACTCGAGCCAGGCCGCTCTTGTAGCCACAAAACAGCCAATCGTGCGCCCCCATGTTAGGGTTGAATGCAACACTTGTGATGGAAACGAGTGAAGAACTCCCCTTTATATTCCATTCACCAGCTACAGCCCTTTCTTCTTCAGGCGTAGAGCCTGCTTTCAAAGAGAGTGGGTCTACTGGTTTTACATACTTTTGTTCTAACAATTCGGGAGTATGCTGAAAAACAACTCCAAGTTCTTTATTCTTTTTGCTGGTAGAGGGACGGCAATCTTTGATGGACGCTGTAAAACGCAATATGTGTTGGCGGAATAATTTTTCATTGGCTATTTTGTATACATTTTTGGGAAACGTTACTAAACATTCTCCTATCTGAGTACCTTGCAAAATAGCACCGAGGATGTCACTGAAGGATAACCTCCACGTTGGGCTCCTTGACTTGCAGTACGAAAGAGTATTGCCAAAAAATCCGCATTCTCTAAAAGCAGCCGTGGAACCATCATTGACAGAGTTCTCAAACGAGAGGGCAGTGACAGACGTGTTGACAGGCCATTTTGTATCGGTAACAATGTCCCTGCGTGCGGTGGAAAGACGAGCAGGTTCAGTGAATCCCTGTAAGTCCCACAAATGGTGCATGTGGTCTTCTCCACCAGTGGCTAGAACAGCACCATCACTGTTGGGACACCAAGCAACAGCGCTCGATGGTCCCAAATGGGCATTGAGATTCCTACAAGGATATAAAATCCTTGTATTTATAGCATTGGTAGTAATGTTTGATTCTTGTAAATTCCAAACATAAATAGACCCATTACTCATTGAAGCAGCCATGAGCCCGTGACCTTTAGATGGAAGCCAGTCCAGTCTAAGAGGAATAATATCGACCTCGTCATCATCTCCAAAGCTAACCTGAGAGAGAGTAAGATCAGGCAGCTTCAGAAAAGTGTGATGTTTAGTTTTTGGCAGCTGTTGTAGGTGTGGTACAAACCAAAGATGAATATCTCCACTAGAGCAGGCCGCCGCTAGCACACCAAGACGGTCTCCGGAGTCAATGGGATCAAAAGCACCTGAAGGACACCACTGCAAATCAGTCACATAACCATACTTGTGAGCAATATGTAATGCCAAGGCAGGGGAAACGGTGTTATTAGAGTCCAAAGAGCCTAATGCGCCAAAATTCCAAATCTGTATAGTGCCAGAGGAATTCTGCTGTGACGAAATCACAATATCGCTGGCCTCAGAAGAGACCCCTATTGCGAGGATTTGATCCAAAGTCTGCTTCTGATTTGATTCACAGGGAGTGGTACACCAGGCACTTGCAGTGATACACCCTCCACAGAATAAATAACTGCTACTCTCATAGATAATGGCACGAAATAAGTCTAAACTCTGCCAGTCAGCGTTGTTCTTGATGTCATCAATAATAAACTTCGGTGAAATACTACACTTGCTGTAATAATGGGTAGGATTTGAAGGCGCAGTCCATTCACTCATTCTAACTCGCCAATTTTGAAACAAATTAGTGCAGTGGTTAGCTTCTCTGAAGTCCAGAATGGATGACAGAATTCTATATCGATCACTACCTGATTTTCTTGAAAGTAATTTTCGAGATCGGTCTCGCTTATAGGACATGGACACTTGCTTCAGGTCATCTGGATGATTCTTCAGTAAATGTGCCACTATGTCCTCTATTGAGAGACCCTCTTCTGTTGAATGACAGAGGGTGCATGCAAAAAGAAATTCTGTTAAAGGCCGAAAGGAACAATTGGAGACATGCTCACTCATCTTCTCAACACTGACCAGAGTCTCTCCACAAGATTCAAAGCAACAAACAAGATCTGAGTTTTTTTTGACATCTGCCCGCCAACGCCTCAACTGCTCCTCGGAAATAGGCTTTTTTATCTGCTTACACAAAACAAGGAAGTAATAATTATTTTTTGAAGAATCTGCTTTGTTACTGTAATCTGAGGTTGCAGCGTCAGAATCTTGATCATCAGAGTTTTCAGTACCTTGCTGCTCAAACACAGCCTTGCATTTCACTTTTGAACTCCTGGATGGTCTAAAGTTCGCGTCTTCGGTAGTATCGCACTTTTTGAAACCAGTACAATTCCTGAGATGAATTTTGATAGTGAAAATAGTGCCAGACCGGCCGCACTTTGGGCAAAGGTGTGTCCTCGTCAATGCAGACTTGCCACACCATTGCATATGACCCTCATAGCCAAGTAAACTCGCAAATGAACTCTTACAGAGTTCGCAAACCAACTTCAAACCCTCTGCTAGCACTTGCTTGTGTGCTTGTTTCTTTTCAGCTTCAGTAAAATCTTGAGACTGACCAGTGGCTCGTGCATGCCCGTTGTGCACAGACAAAACATGATACTGGAAATTCCTACGCGACTCGTACACAATGCCGTCGCAGCAAACTCCGCATTCATAACTTGTCGGCGAATCTTCATCTTTTTCTTCACTCGGGTGTTTTCTGGTAGAGACTCGTTTTCTCCACTTGTTAATTTTTTTAGCTCTTCGTGGTTTTCTTTTTTTGTGAGAAGTTTTCAGTTTTTTCCGTTTTGGGGGTTTTAATGGAACAGCCAGATCCTCACTTATGTCAGAATTACCGTTAAGGTCAGCGCCTGAAGTAGGGTCACTCTTCTTGGAAAAACCATCCTGTTTTCTACCCAAAAGACGTTTCTTGCGTGGAGGCATAAGAGGATCATCGTCATCGGCATCGTCATAGGAACAACGTGGTTCATGAGAAACTGAATCTCCTTCAAATTCACTAAATTCATTGTTATTATCTGACAATATACAAGATTGTTCCTTGACGGCTTTTGGTGATAATTTTGGGCCAATTTGAGAGTCTAAATGTGTATTGAGTTGGTCAGAAGACTTGACAGGACTGTCAACATTTGTGGGATCCATCTGGTCAGTTTGGTAGTTATTCTCACAGGTGGACGGACATTGGTCAGTCAGAGGATCATTGCAAGAGTCAACAGAAATCATATTGTTGCTGGAAGACACGACAGTCATATTTGAAGACACATGTGTCTCTTCAGGCGCATGTTCAGTAAAAGAAATTAGAGGTGTTCTTTCATTGCAGCATTCATCATCATCATCTTTGGAATAAAATTCACTATTGAGTACTTCCGATTCATGAAAATAAGAATCATCTGGTGATCCAGGAGAATTTTGTAAAGCTATTGGAGAGGCAATGCGTTCGTGCATGGGTGAGTGCTTTGATGCAGCTGAGATACACGAAGAAGCTAAATCTAAGGGAGAGCGTTTAGTGAAGATTTCCGAGTCATTACTGAAAGCCGCAGAAGGCGAGCGATCTTCGCTCAACAGTGTCTGTGGGGAACTTGGACAACTTGGAGGGTCCTTAGAAAACCGAGAGCTACTGAGTTCATGTTGATGGGAAGGCGAAGAGACTGTCACAGGAGAGTTTGACAGATCATTATTACAGTTTTCACTGGGTGGACTATGGGCTGCCCAAGACATGCTGCTCTGTTGTGTAACTTTAGAGCTCCTAAAAACTGTTTCTAAAGAAACATTTGAGGTTTCCTCCAAATCATCAACATGACGATACTTTTCTTTGACTGCATCCTGAGCACTAGAATCCTCGTTGTGCATCATTAAGCCATTATCATTGTTTTCATTACATGCATCGACTATAGGCGACACACAGTCTTCCAACGCCGTCGTAGCTTCACTAAGACATTGAGCGGTTGCATTAGTGAGATTTACAGAATTATCAGTCAATGGTGGTGGTGAATTAAGTCCGGGGAGATCACGATCAGCAGTTGCAGGAGGGCTAACAATGCAGTTCTGTTGGGCAAGTAATGAGGTGCCCACACATGGCTGACAGCTGCTATTTAGTAGAGAAGATGTAATATCAGACTTCACAGGAGCCTCTTGCACCACAGTCATCCCATCTTCAAATGACCGAGGTATATTATTCAAATCTGAAGGAAGGATGTACCTCAAATCACTGGGCTGCGTTGTATCTGTATAGTATCTCATGTGACTGAATTGGGGTATTGTCTCCATGTACCGCACATCATCTTGTTGAACATCCAGAGATGTCTTCAGAAGCCTCACGTCATGTTGAGGTAAAGTCTTTATGTACCTCACATCATCGTGCACTGGAATAGAGTTTACGTAGTTCACATTGCGGTGTTCAGGTAAAAGAGTCCTTCCATCATTCTGTTCTGACAAAGCAAGAACTGTGGGACGAATAATGCCACTAGGATGATTTACTATACTAGGAGAATGAGCAGGAGCCTCACAGTTCACTGAAGATTCTCTGAATTCACATGAATCCTGCACATACGGTAAAGCATTCACATCGCCGTCTGAATGATGTGGACTAGGCTCAGGTGATGCAATGATGAAACTCGCCACTGGCGAAAGCCTGTCCCAGCTTTCCTGCACCTCAGAAGGGCATTTGACGCCCATACGAAAGCCACTGGTTGTTAAATTTCTATCAGCAGAGTTTATATAGGAGTGGTTAGCATAACCTGAACCCGTTTCTGGTAATAACAAAGATTTTTCTATACCTGAACATTTGTGAGTCTGTTTCTTTTGCACCCTCAGACCAGGTGAAGACTCCAGAGTTCTTTTCAAAGGAAGCATTGTTTGATCACATGCAGAGCACTGGTGAGACTGTTTACTCGGACACGTCAAATTGTCATTGCTTGTGTTGTACTGAAGCTTTTCTACTTTCACCCAACCATTTGGCAGAGCTTTAAATTGATGTGCAGACGTTTCTAAAGGCTCAGAGTGGCCAAAAATTGGCATAATTGTTATGCTAGAGGCCCCATTTGACAGTGTTTCAGAGAAATTTTTTTTCGCAATCTGGTGACCATGAACATTTGTTGAAACTGGAGGACCACTTGCTACATTTGGGTCTTTATCTAATCTTTTTGGTTTGCGTTTGTACGTCTTGCTAATCAGTCGAGGATTTACTTCCAAATTTTCATTCATGTCTTCACAACTGCTGTTCCTACACACAATCCCTTGATTTTGTACTCTTGAACTTTCATAGCTGGCAGCAACAACAGGCACGCTACAAGCAATAGATTGTCTGTCCAAAGAATGGTCAACATCCCCTACCCGAGAACAAGAATCATAGCTTTGCATCTCCACTCGAGTCAATCTATGTTTGTTTGGGACTCCAGACCAATGATAATTGCCTGAGAGAGCCCCCTTTCCATGAACAATATTAAGCCTTTCTTCTTTTTCATTTAAAGCCTGTTCTTTAAGCAATAGCTGCTTTTTTAACTCTTCTAGATCAGCTCTTTCCTTCGCCAGAGCTGACGACTCAAACTGAATTGATTTTTTCCTGCATACACGAGTATTGGAAAGATTATCAAATCCCTCTGCAACAGGCTTTACTGAGCATGGCAGCGTTTCACACACTTCCATTTTTGGCTGGACCAAAAACTGCTTTGGCACTGCAGTCTCCATTCTAGAGCTGACCAATGCTCCAGCATTTACCAAAGCTGAATTTGTAGCTTGGTTAGATACATAGAAAGTCCGTCCAACAGGCTGAGAAGCTTGAGGAACATCTCCATACACTCTGTACTGGGATGGTAAATCAGGTCTGCAAGCACTGGGGTTTAGGGTTACTGTGGGTAGATATGAAGGATACTGAAAATCAAGCCCATTATTAGATTCTCGATGAGCACCAGCAGTGAGTACTTGCACAGATTCTGGTAAAGTTGGATGACTCAACATCCCAGGTACATTTGCACAGTTATTATAAGGTACAGAGCTGTTATTGATAAAATGAAGTTGATGGGCAGGATGATTCACTTTATGGTAACCCACATTGTTTGCATTCAGATCATCATGCTGTACAGATGTCATTAATGCTTCCTGGTTAGGATTTGAATAGAGAGAGAAGTGTTGTCCCACATTAGACAAAACATCACTGCTGCCCTCAGCAGGATTCATCTCCAGTGGAAAAGCCCCTCCTTCAGGTGCATCTGAATTATCTTCATCATAAACTACAAATGCAGCAACAGGAGTCCCTAGTACATCTTTTGCAGGTAGAAGTGCATCATTAGTACTATCCTCCATGCTGTGGTAGTGCTTCAGTGACAGCAGCACCTATGCACAACGATGTCACTCAAGAGCTTGAAGAATCAAGACACACTAAGTCGCTACATCTCCAGCATGAGGCAGGTGACCACAGCAGAAGAGAGGCCCTACAGATCATCAACTCAGCTTCAATCTGGAAATGAAGCCTCATATTAAAGAAAGCACATCTGAACTTCAACACAAAATAAGAACAGACTCAAGAAGCCAATGTGAAAAATTCATTTTCACTACCAGAATCAAGTTTACAAATGATTTATTTTTATTTAAGAAAACAGTTTCACTAATTTTCAATGAAAAAGGCCTAGGAAAGGTGTGTCCCACCAATGGGTGGACAGGCACAATGGGTGGTACATGCCTTTCACCCCACACTTTCACAACAAACAACATACATCTTTACTAACTAGAATGACTTGACTAGTTTATAAGCAACAGGCACTTTTTTATAACACTTTCCCAGTTGCTACTTCATTGTAACAGCTCCTATGTGCAAGGATAATAATATATTTTTGGAATTCTTGACTTCAAAGAGCACCTGTCCAAGTTGAAACACAAAATAAAATTATAACTATTATTAAAATTAAATAGAATATGGCAAGAGAAATGAGCTGATTGGTCCATTCTTAGGCTGCTTCCCAAGTCCCATGCAATCTAAAGTTAAGGTATCAATCAGGCACAGGCACCTCAATCCTGCACAGGCACTTAAATCATTACATGCACCACGAGTAAATAAGGATAGAAAGAGGATGGGTAACAGTCATGCTCTCAGTCATCCATTTTCATGTAATGATTACATGACTTGAAATACACAACCATTACATGACTGTCAATCCACAAGTACACAATGTGTGCTACATAGTTACTACACAACTCAAGATCTACACAAAATACTAGCCTCATGGTATTGTATTATCACAAGGAAAATCTGTATGTCTGATGATAATGTAGGTTCTGACAATAAACCAGCATGAGAATATGCCAAAAGTGGGTCTAATCCAGAGCATTTATCACATTGGCCCCAATTGCTGATTTGGTAGAGTTGGTTTGCCATTCAGCATGTACCAATATGGTGCACATTGCAGCCAATATGTTAAGATTGGAGCTTAATTAGACACCTGCTCTCTCTATCAAATACTTTAAGCCAACACTGAAGCAATGAGCAGTTTTCTAATTGCATTGTACCTGGAAATGACCTGATTTACTAGTGCAATGCAGCATTCAATACTAAAAACAGTATTAATATAGTTTTACTGCAATATTGCTTAACTAAATTAATATTCACAGTAAAACTTGGAAGAGTTTATACATGATATGGAATGATGGAGACATGTGCTGACATTAAGTGGCATGTCAACCCTAATGGATTCATTTCTTTCCCAAACTTGCATGGTATATACATGCTTGACATAGGAAAATGAAGGTGGTACCAGCATCTTGTAAAAAAATTCAAATCAGTTTGAAATATGACAAACAAATGCTAGTAGTAGCTACTAGTAAGACACTGATCATTTTGTTATGTAAAGTTCATGATTTATTCAGTAAATAATTTATTGCTTATGTATAACCATAGGTTAAAGTAAATGATGAAAGGTTTGTCATGAACAACTTTACTTCTATTCTAACAAAACAATTGAAGTGTATTTAATTAGTTTGAAGATGATATTCAAATAGGTTTTGTACAGCCTTACTTCTAGCAATAGTAACCATCAAAACTTTACAAAATTTTTTTAACCTACTCAATCATGATTGCCTTTCAACAGGTATTCTTGAGTGAATACAATTCCTGGACCTTAATACCAAAAATAACCAAGTGCATGAATATTTTTCTGAAGCTAACGAAGGTATAGGTAACACTATTAATGATGATCACATCTCAAGATGTTAGCTCTGAGAATTAAAAAAATTATTCATATATCATGTATACCTGACAAATACAGTTTTATAGCTCTCTCCTCTTAGTTCTTCTTTCAAAATTTACCAATTATTGATAGTAAAATAGAATAAGGTAATAAAAATGTGCTGTTGGGTTCAGCAACCAAAGAATTAATTAAACAGCTCAAGACATGAATTAGGATATGGCATGAATTAGCTAATGCTGCTATGCATGAACAAGCCGATGATACTATGCCTGTTAAATTTGTGTTTATCATGAATTTGATGACATATTGGCTGCCAAAGTGAATAAAATCATGCAAATATATCAACAGGATGACCTGCAGCAAAATAAATAGTGAATGACTAACAAAATCATACACATAGAAATTCCTATTCCCACTTAATACTTTACATCTGATGACTAACAAAAGTTGGCAGCCAAAACTTCCATCATACAACATTTGAACCATTGACACATTCTTATAGGCATACCAGATCAAAGTTGTCTTCACTCTCAAGTTTATTCCAGCACAAATTTGATCCAATTATCAATATAAAGCATTATTCCAAGTAGCCATACTCCACCACCTTTTTTCTGCTACTTAACATCAACTTCACCTATCATTTGATACTTATTATCCTTACTCACCCTATCTTGTATCTGGATCTCTATTCCACCAACACAATCTAGTCTTCCTTTCTTAAATTCTTCAACAAAGTCATATATCTTCTCTACCTTCCATGCATGGACATTTATGAATCGAAGCTTCACTAAACGTATTTAACTTTCTTTTCTCAACTCTAAGTCTATGCCACCTGCCACGAGGACATGGATGACCCTGATCCAGCGAACGTATCTCTGAAAGAATTTTAACTCACCTTCTATTCCTATGGTGATCATGATACGGAACGATCCGAAGATTCCGAACATGCGTGTACCACAAGTGCTTGTGCTCACTTCTAAATGAATTATATTTTCGAGCCGCCAGTGCCCAATTTACAGATATCGATATTGTACATCAATAATTTAATTTTTCAAGACACTGTTAAACTTTATCAAAGCCGTTTTTATGGTTTAGTGACCATAGCTGTTTTTTATGGCTTAGTGGCCATATTTGTGTCAGCTCTATTCAAATGAAGTTTACACACGGATGTAAAAAAATAACTAGAGGGAAATTTTTCTTTAAAAGATTTTAATTAAATAACATCCCATTTTTTAATTAGGGCTATCTATGAAAAATAAAAATACTTTTCGTGTTTTTAGCCTTTACTTCAAGAAGGGACATTGTTTTGTGCTATGATATTAGGCTACAAACAAAAAATTTGATTTCTCCTCACAGTTAATCTTAAAATACGACCCAAACTGTAAATCGAGATCGGTATCGAGATTTTCCCTCCGGTGTACATATAAGTCTTGGGGGAAGAAAGTTTTTGCTCAGGGTAATTCTTACCGAGGAGTTTGTAGTCGGGCTCGGACTGTCGGACGTAACCGAGGTTCCTTGACGTAAAGATTACATAACGTATCTTTTAATACTGACGAGTATTACTTATTTCGTGATAAGGAATGTTATCTTTAGTTTTGATAAAGTTGCAGAGTCGGAAGCCACCAGATTTTGGAAAGATTGCTACTGCAATTCTTAACCTGACCTGTAATATTTTCTAACGATTTGGTGCAGCAGAACCAGTTACGTAATACATGCCTTGAATATCGAGGATGTCAAAATTTACTAATACCGTGAATTATATTTTGTTTTGCCTTCATTTTCTAATACAATCTTTTACACTTATTATTTATGCATTCATCCAGGGGAAAATGTTGGACTAAAATATATTAATAAATCTATGCTCTACACTGCAAGGGTTACAGGCGAAAACTATCTCTGCCGTTCAATATTATTTATTTCATTACGTGGAATGCGGCATCATTAATTCCTTTTTTGAAAAGGAACTTTCTTTCAAAAAATGAAGTTATGTTTTCGAAACCCTGTAGAACAGCTGACAATATTATTTCATGCTAATGCCTAAGGGTCATTAGTTAATCTAGCACCACTTTGATGTATTTTACTCTGAATTTGTCTGTATTTTAAAAATGGTTTTGAAGATGTGTTGTTGATTCAATAAAATAGTTTGCATTTTTAAGATGCAATTAAAATTAACAAAAAAAACTTTTTCTTGAAATTCCTCGGGAATCCTATTTAGGAGTTGTGCTATCCTAAATGAAATACCAATGGCCACATCAATATTATAAAAATGATTGTGTTTTTAAAATTCAATGTACCAAAAAGCCTATCATGGTTGAAGTTTTACAGTTCTGGTGTTATTTTCTGTATGGCTTTCTTGATATGTCAGGTATTTTTGCCATTTTATGACATTTCTTAGCATTGTTTAAGTTGAAATAGAGCATGGCATCATTCTCATGTATACTTTTTTATTTATGGTGATTTTCAGAAACAGGCTTATTAATCAAGGCAGGTTAATTTGACCATGGCTTCGCTCAGGTTGAGTGGGAAGGCACTGGTAAGTTTTATTCAAAGTGATGCATTTGGTGCATGGGCTTTGATGTGAGTATGGTCTCATACCTGCTAAAGTTGCTTAAAAAGTTACTCCCTCTGGTTAGAACCAGTAACTGCATACAACTTTTGATGTTTTTCTAAAAAAACTGATGGTGCATAAGGAAAAATTTTTAAATTTATGTCAAATATTATACTGCTAAGGTTGTGCATGATATAATAAATGTAGAAGAAACAAAGATAAAAATTAAGATCCTGGAAGTTATCCAGGACATAAATGTGGAAATTTTTTATTAACTGTAACAGCTACTTCAAAGCAGGGTGATTATAATTTATTACAATGCCTTATAGAAATGTTCATTAACTTTAAAACTTAAAAGAAGCATTTTGAATGCCATTACTAATGAACATGTTTGTAGAGCATGCATAGTCTCACTATGCATCAGGCTCTTACTACTCGTTGACTTTACTAGTGTAACTGAACAATTCATAGCTTTAATTCCTGATGTCATACGTATTAGAAAAGAACTTGAATTGCTGAGCTACCTGGTAAGGTAAAGAGTGCATTTATGTGGGTTGCCCTGAATCTTTTCAAGAAAATATTTCTAGCACTTGAAGTATCCCCACTCTCTGTAGTGGGGTTCATTGCAGGGTACTTATGGGTTATCTGTCACCACTTTTAATTTATGGTCACCTTTTGATCTTAAGGTTAGGTTAAGTTAGGTTAGCTTAGCTTAATTAATTACCACAAGTACCCAAAACAAAATTAAAAATAATAAAAATTAATAATTTAATTAATCTAACCTAATCTAACCTTAACATCAAAAGGAAACCATAAATTAAAAGTGGTGACAGATAACCCACAAGTACCCACAGCAGTTACTGCTTAGTCAAAACTGATAGTGTTGCAGAATTCTAATTTAAGGATGTTTGAAACCATTGCTTAATTTTGGTTTAAAATCTTATTTAAATTATTTTTTCCTCTAATGATAAATGTGTTATACTGCATTTGTGGATAAATTCATTGATTCCTTACACACTTAAATCACTAAAGATTGATTTACCATTATGTTATTCCTACTCAGAAAATTTCAAATTTTTGGATGTTGACACAAATTTCCTTTGATTATTCTATTACATTTTAGTTCCAAAAACTAGAGAAAGTTTTCATACATATCACTGATATGACTGGTAGGCAAAACCCATGACATGAGAATGTATTTAAACATATTTTTCTTCATTCCTTCACTCTTTTTACTATTCTCTTCTTACAATTGTCTGTGTTACAGGCCTCTTCTCTGCTGAAGCCCCAGAGCCATGTCAGTGCTACAGCTTCAGTTCCTGCTGCGTGCAACTTCCATTTCACCATGAAGGGCCGCCAGACTGATAAAACAAGCACAGGCAGTGTCAGTCTGATTCACATTTTCCCTCAGTTCCTTTGATTAAATTTCATTTACTTAGAAACAAATTCTCTTTGGCTTATATTCAATATGCTGTTATTGGTTGAAGGTTTGCTATAGGGAAATCTTCTCAAATTTGGAAGGGGCTGTGCATTCTACCTAGAGAATTGAAGTATCTGATGATTCATTAATTTTTAATAGCATTTGATCATTTTTTCCATGTTAGATGAAAAGTGATCACCAGTGATTAGATGGTACTTCTATTTTAATTTACTAGCATAATTTCTTAACCAAGAACTAGAGTTGTTTCAAACATAGTTATCATTGTTTTATTGTTCAAGTAAATTATGTTGAGGGATGCATAATGTTTTGCATTGTGTAATACACATAAAGTTCCTTTGTTTATTTATAATCTTTTACTAGTGTGATGCTAACTAGATGGCTTGGCTAGATAGTGTGATGCTAACTAGATGGCTTGACTAGATAGTGTGATGCTGACTAGATGGCTTGACTAGATAGTGTGATGCTAACTAGATGGCTTGACTAGATAGTGTGATGCTAACTAGATGGCTTGGCTAGATAGTGTGATGCTGACTAGATGGCTTGACTAGATAGTGTGATGCTAACTAGATGGCTTGGCTAGATAGTGTGATGTTGACTACATGGTTTTTCTACTTTCTATGTCTGATTGTTTGACAACCACCAACAGTATGTGATAGTAATGCTCTAACAATTTTCCAGCCACAATAATGCTGTGGGTATCATTTTGTCATAATGATGCTATGTTATTGCTACTCAATATTATTTGGGCACAATGATGCTTGTAATATTAATCTGCCACAATAATGCTATGGCTGTTACTTGGTCACAACAATGCAGTGACTATTATTTGGCCTCAACAATGCAGTGGCTATCACTTGGCCTCAACAATGCAGTGGCTATTGTTTGGCCTCAACAATGCAGTGGCTATTGTTTGGCCTCAACAATGCAGTGGCTATTGTTTGGCCACAACAATGCAGTGGCTATTGTTTGGCCACAACAATGCAGTGGCTATTGTTTGGCCACAACAATGCAGTGGCTATTATTTGGCTTGAACAATGCAGTGGCTATTGTTTGGCCTCAACAATGCAGTGGCTATTATTTGGCTTGAACAATGCAGTGGCTATTGTTTGGCCTCAACAATGCAGTGACTATTATTTGGCTTGAACAATGCAGTGGCTATTACTTGGCTTGAACAATGCAGTGGCTATCATTTGGCCACATTTTTAAGACTGCAGAGAAGAGCTGCGATGCAATCAAGTGAACTAGTGCATGTTGTGTTATTTGCAGCTGTCCCGTGACTACCCAGTGGTGGACCACGTTTATGACGCGGTGGTGGTGGGGGCAGGAGGAGCTGGTCTACGTGCTGCGTTTGGACTCGTGCAGGAAGGTTTCCGCACGGCCGTCATCAGTAAACTCTTCCCTACTCGCTCCCACACCGTCGCTGCTCAGGGAGGCATCAATGCAGCTCTCGGCAACATGGAGGTGCGACTTCCATTATTTCTGAGTGCAATCCTGGCCTTGCAATCCTAAGGTATACTTGGAAACAGTTCTTGCCCGTTCCAGGTATATTGCTTTCGTTTTTGCTTCATTGGAGCTCTAAGAGCCGGAGTTGATGTAGCTATATTGAGGAGCTTTTATTGAAATCATATCGTTTGCTGCTGAAAACATTTAAATTTTAACAATTAGTGTTAGTATGTCAATATCCTTTAAAAAGGATTGAGATTCAACTTTACTGATATGATGGCAGTGGAATTGTTCAAGTGCTCTTGTAGAAATGCTGTAATTGCCTAGGAGCGTTGGCAATTTGTTCAGTTGGAATCAGTGCATAAGTTAGTTATACTGACAGGAACTATAATTTTTCTATTTATCGATTGCAATAGTTACACATTATAACATGAGGACTAAAGCAAAAACATCGTGTTAAGATACATCGAAGTGCTAAATTTCTCACGACTTTAGGAAATGAATAAACTTCAACCGTGTGTGTGTGTGTTTATGAAGAGTGCAACACATTTTGGCAGACATGAGTCATGAGACAGAAGTAGCGGCCATAATGTGTGGTGCTCTGACAACATTTGTTGTCATGGAGTGACGGGAATATTAGTGATGTATGGTTATTGGATAAAATTACTTGGTAGGCAGAGAATTAGTATTTGTGATGTTTGGTGGTTGCACACGTCAGTTAGTAGACAGAATCCGTGAAATTAGGTGCCCTGACAACGTCAGGAGAGAGAATGATGAGCATTGATGTTGGTTGGTGCCTGACAACATGAGATAGGAAGCAGGCAACGATTTTTTATGATAGTTGATGCTTTTCACTTGAGTTAGGACACAGAGAAAGCGTAGTGATGATGTATGGTACCCTGGCAGCCCGACAACTGGAAGTGGCACATGTACGACACTGTCAAGGGCTCTGACTGGTTGGGTGACCAGGATGCCATCCACTACATGACCAAGGAGGCTCCCAAAGCTGTCATCGAGCTCGAGAATTATGGTGAGCTTTGTGGTTGTCTGGAGAAGAACATTGATGATCTGTTGCAAGGTTTCCTAATTTCATCTCCCCCCAAGAACCGCCTGTGGATGTCAAAGATCTCCACAAGCTCTCTGTATGTCAGAAGTCCTCATGGAACTCAAACTTTATGAGACACGATAAGTCAAAATTATATTATAATGTGTATGAAAGCACTTTGTGAAGTGTCAAGTTTTTGGTGTAATGTTTCTTATAGTCTCTTGACCTTGATTGGATAAACTCGTACAACCTCTGTGGGTTCATGTCCCCAGTTAGGGAGCCTCTGGCATAGAGGCGTGTCTGACTCTAGTTGACTGTCTGAAGTCACTAAAAGATCTTATGCTTAATGCTCGCTTTTTAGGTAGCTGTATTCCTATTGTGATTTTATAATTTTGTCAATAGTGCAGTTTCTTATTGCACGTTAATAAAGTAACTCGTCCAAAAAAATACCCTTGTTGCTCATGCACAATAATCTTCTAATTTTGCAAATGGATTCAGTATCCATGTGTGCTACAGTAGCTATCGTGAAAGATATGAAATTAAAAAAAATATCGTTACCCCCGGGAAAAAGCAAATACTTTGAATTGTTTATATAGAGATGATGAATAAATGAACTATCGTGTGTTTGCAGGGATGCCGTTCAGCCGTACTTCAGATGGCAAAATTTATCAACGTGCCTTTGGTGGGCAGAGCTACGACTATGGCAAGGGCGGCCAGGCTCACAGGTTCAGTTTATTATGTTGTTGTGTGTTGGATGCCTTAACCTTTCGATCAGGCTTTTGCTCTCTGTTGGGACATATATGACCAACACATGGGACTTTGGTATTGAAAGCATGGGACTTCGGTATTGAAGGCATGGGACTTCGGTATTGAACCAAGAATGGGCCAAACGGCTCGTTCCTATTGCCTTATTCTATTCTATTCACACAGCAAAAGCCGGATCGAAAGGGTAAAGGTATAAAGTGTCCCTTCGTAGTTAAGGACTTCATGGGCATGACCTGAAGCTTGTCTCGCTGGCTCGGCGCTTTTTAGGAGGTAGGATGCCTGAACTTATGTAGAGAATTTTTTGAACGTGTCTGTTCTCTTCAGTGTACTCATGAGAATTATTGTTGTGTTTAGTGGTATTTCCAAGTATGTTTAGAGTTTGTGTTTAGTAGTATTCCTAAATGTGTTCGTTGGTAAATTTCCATGTGTGTATTGGTAATTCTTAAATCTGTTCAATTCCATTTCTAAATGTTTAGGGTTCAAATGTATTAAGTGATATTCTTGAATATCCAACGCAAAATTCGCATCAGTGGCGACTGAAAAATGTTATGAACTTAGTGTTGTGATACACTTCATTTAATTGTACTGGACTTGTGTACTTCAATCTTTTATTGTCGTTGCTGTGAAGAGTTCTCTCCTCCTCTGCAGAAATACCTAGTAGCTCATCATATAGAAAAACCTCTTTCAATAACGTCATATATAGAAAAACGTCATCGTATAGAAAAACCTCTTTCAATATCAATGTGGCACTGTACAAATGTAGTAATATGCTTTCAGGTACGTGGGTTGAGAAGCATTTTACTTTTTCTGAGCTTGGAAGGAAACGAATGAAAACATTAGCCTAGTGCCCTAGTCAGACCTTGTTGTGTAGGACCTAACATTCTTCAGCCTCGTAATTTTAATTCTGCAGCTTAACCCTTTAGCGACCAACTTTTTTTTCTAGTTTGTACGTCTAAGCTCACAAAGACCGTCTGTACACTGATGCAATGAAGCACGCTGAGAGCCAGGCAGCCAAAAGAACGACGCTGTAACATGCCGCCGCGTTCAAACCTAGTAGCAACCTCATATTGCTCACTGTTTAATTATTAGAACAATTCTCCCAAAGACCGTAAAAGAGGACCGTATGGTCCTTTTCGTCGCTATAGGGTTAAAGAACCTGCCAAATTTTAGTTCCATGTCTAGGCTGGCTGGTCTCTTCTTTGTGAAGGTGGTCGATGTGTTCTTGCATCTACATCCAGCTTACTTTCTTTTGTTTACTTTCATTTCTGTTAATTATTTTGGCGGTTTTTTGTCCTCATAAGTTTATTTGCCATCTTAGGGTATGTTCTGATGATTTAGCTCAGCAGAAATACGTGTATTAAATGATTTTTATTTTTATATTGTCTGTTTTTTTTCTTTGTATGTTGCATACGTCTGGAAGCTGCCCAATTTAAATAGAGTAACATGAAGTAATGACATTAGATTCCGTAGTAACATGAGGTAATGACACAAGGTTGTGTAGTAACATGAGGTAATGACACAAGGTTGTGTAGTAACATGAGGTAATAACACAAGGTTGTGTAGTAACATGAGGTAATGACACAAGGTTGTATAGTAACATGAGGTAATGACACAAGGTTGTATAGTAACATGAGGTAATGACACAAGGTTGTATAGTAACATGAGGTAATGACATAAGCTTGTATAGTAACATGGGTAATGACATGAGCTTGTATAGTAACATGAGGTAATGACATAAGCTTGTATAGTAACATGGGTAATGACATGAGCTTGTATAGTAACATGAGGTAATGACACAAGCTTGTATAGTAACATGGGTAATGACACAAGCTTGTATAGTAACATGGGTAATGACATAAGCTTGTATAGTAACATGGAGTAATGACACAAGCTTGTATAGTAACATGAGGTTGTGTGCAGGTGCTGCTGTGTGGCAGACCGCACTGGACATTCGCTGCTGCACACGCTGTACGGCCAGAGCCTCAAATACGACTGTAACTACTTCATAGAATACTTTGCTCTGGACCTCATCATGAACGGTGACCAGTGTGTTGGTGTGGTGGCCCTCTGTCTCGAGGATGGTTCCATTCACAGGTCTGTGGTACATGATCTTCTTTGTAGTCTATATAAATCTATATAAATGATGTATTTTGTATTGTTCCTACTTGAATTAAGGATTGCTTTTTGTTGTGGAAAGTACAATAAACGTTCCTCTTTCATCTCCAGGAAGGAAATCTGTCAGACAAATCTGTTTATCTGTAGGACTGTTATTATAGCTTGCATACATGAATTTATTTTAGCTATTATGTTGTGGGTTCCTCATCTGGCATTAATCTATAAGATGGGGGATTTATTGGGGCGTAAACTACATCACAACTGCATCGATGCTCAGCTGTCCACTTACATTCTCCATTCTCGTTCTTTGCTTGCATCACCTACTGATAACTTCTGTCAATCAAGCCATCCTTCCAACCCAGTTTTCTCTACTTTTTATGCTTGTACTCGTGTCTTCCTAATCGCTGTGTCTTGATCAGATGCTACCGTCTACACATACTTCTCTCTATCCAATAATTTTTGCCACGAACGTGTTAATTGTTACGTTTTCTCAGGTTATAATCAAATAAGTTTAATTGTACCTGTTGATCTGAGGAGCTTTATGCCATAACACATTTTCATTTGTGTTTCAGTTACCCTTTAAATCATCGTTGCACTGACGGTAGATGAGGTACATCTTTGTGTTGGTGCAAGATATGGTACACTCATGGTTATGTTGGTACAAGATATGGTACACTCATGGTTGTGTTGGTGCAAGATATGGTACACTCATGGTTATGTTGGTACAGGATATGGTACACTCATGGTTGTTTTTGGTACAGATTTCGATGCAAGAACACCGTGCTTGCCACAGGGGGCTACGGACGTGCGTTCTTCTCGTGCACGTCTGCCCACACGAGCACTGGAGACGGCACTGCTATGACTGCCCGTGCTGGTCTTGCTAACCAGGACATGGAGTTCGTTCAGTTCCATCCTACTGGTGCGTGAATTTATTCATTCTTATGGCGAGTTCATCGTAGATAGTAGGTCTTCAGAGTACTAAATTTTCATGGTGTTGGAATATTTATTCGATAGAAATACGTAAAAACTGAGAACATTCTTCTTATTTGAAGTATGTTTGTCTGGTAGGAATACCCTAAAACTGGCAAACATTTTTTGTTTTGTTTGTTAGAATGATGGTGTAGAAGTTCTGATTTGTATTTAGTCGTGCATGTAATGGTAAATACTTGAGCAAGTCGTATAGGAATCAATCAATGGACCATTATTGTAGTTTCACTTCTGTCTTTGTTGGTACCTGATAGAAGCAGCAGTTGGTACTGCTGCTTCGTTTCTTTGTGAGTCATGCTTGTGAAACCCAATCAAAACTGACGGGTTTAATTGAGTTTCACTCTGAATTAGTCACACATACGAGCATGCAGACTACAATAGGACATGTCTGTGCAGACATCTATGCTCACCCACACACACATGCACACTACAACAAGACATGTCTGTGCAGGCATCTATGCTCACCCACACACATGCACACTACAACAGAACATGTCTGTGCAGACATCTATGCTCACCCACACCCCACATACATGCACACTACAACAGGACATGTCTGTGCAGACATCTATGCTCACCCACACCCCACATACATGCACACTACAACAGGACATGTCTGTGCAGACATCTATGCTCACCCACACACACATGCACACTACAACAGGACATGTCTGTGCAGACATCTACGCTCACCCACACCCACACACATGCACACTACAACAGGACATGTCTGTGCAGGCATCTACGGTGCTGGCTGCCTCATCACGGAAGGATGTCGTGGTGAGGGTGGATTCCTCGTCAACAGCGAGGGTGAGCGCTTCATGGAGCGCTACGCCCCTACTGCCAAGGACCTTGCCTCCAGGGACGTTGTGTCCCGCTCTATGACCATTGAGATCAGGGAGGGGCGCGGCTGTGGGCCTGAGAAGGACCACGTCTTCTTGCAGGTACCCAGGAGGTTTTGTGGTGGCCAGTACACTCACCTTAATTAAACATTTCATGGGCAAGGTTTTTTTTCGACTAAACGAGGTATTGCAAATGTTGTCACTAATAATAGGGTGCTTCTTGTGTAATTTCATCCAACTTTTGAACGAAATATTCAGAATGTAGGACTAAGGTGAATTATTTCTAATATGTGTTAGGGACTACAGTGGTCCAATAAAGGTGTTAAATTTAGAGAATCTTGCCTACTTGGAAATAATTGTTTCCAGACCGCCTCAAACTATGATCATAATGACGTGGTATATATGGAATTTATCTCACTTTAAATTTGGCAAATATTACCTAATTGAAAATAATCGTACCTTCAAACTATAATATTGAAAACGTGATTTATTTACGACAGTGTGTGCGCATGAAAATGATTTCAAATGGTCAAGATTGAGGTAAAAGCACCCACTAATTTGATACATTATAAACCTGAATTACATCTTACTAGCTGACTAATATTCAACTTGACCATGTTTTATGTATAATAGAAATTAAAACTCTATTTCTCTATTGGTTGGTTAGCTGTTGCCTTGTTTAGGCAACCAGAAATTATTAAAGGACTTGTATCACTGCTACATACTGTAGGTTTGTATCACTGCTACATACTGTAGGCTTGTATCACTGCTACATACTGTAGGCTTGTATCACTGCTACATACTGTAGGCTTGTATCACTGCTACACACTGTAGGCTTGTATCACTGCTACATACTGTAGGCTTGTATCACTGCTACATACTGTAGGCTTGTATCACTGCTACATACTGTAGGCTTGTATCACTGCTACATACTGTAGGCTTGTATCACTGCTACATACTGTAGGCTTGTATCACTGCTACATACTGTAGGCTTGTATCACTGCTACATACTGTACTCGATAAAATGCACGAGACGTGCAGGAGCTGGATCCAGATTGGTGCGAAACATCAATCTTGTTTTTTTTTACTAATGAAACAAGTTATGTAGAAAATACGTGGGTCATCTCACATAAAAAGGGTTTGTTCCGTGGCTTTGATTGATGACGAGAAAAGTTACCAGACAGTTAAGAATTAAAGACCGGCGCGATAGACTGAAAAAAAATAACTTTTCACACTTCAATCAGTGGGCATTGGTAAGGAGTCCGATAAATTGTTTTAAATGAGCTTGGTGAGTAAACACCTTCACTTACCGTACACCAAATGATCACGGGAAAAAACATCAAGAAATAGAGTGAAACGTTTTGTGACTTGTACATCAAATTATCACGGGAAAAAATATCAAAAAATAAATAAAGTGAAACGTTTTGTGTTTCCAGCTGCACCATCTGCAGCCCGAGCAACTGGCCACGCGTCTGCCAGGCATCTCAGAGACTGCGATGATATTTGCTGGTGTGGACGTGACAAGAGAGCCCATCCCTGTGCTGCCTACTGTCCACTACAACATGGGTGGCATCCCCACTAACTTCGAGGGACAGGTGCTGCTTGGGCTCGTCATCATGCAGGGCTATTCTACATTGTGCATTATTCTTATCCATTGTGCACTGCTGTTCTTCATTGTCCATTACTCTTCTTCATAGTGCATTATTCTTTTTCATTGTGCACTGCTCTTCTTCATTGTGCATTATTCTTTTTCATTGTGCATTACCCTTCTTCATAGTGCATTACTCTTCTTCATTGTGCACTGCTCTTCTTCATTGTGCATTATTCTTTTTCATTGTGCATTACCCTTCTTCATAGTGCATTACTCTTCTTCATTGTGCACTGCTCTTCTTCATTGTGCATTATTCTTTTTCATTGTACATTACCCTTCTTCATAGTGCATTACTCTTTTTCATTGTGCACTGTTCATTGTGCACTACACTTTATCGTTCTACATTACTCGTTTTTTATTGTGCATCACACTTTTCCATTATGTATTGCCGTTTTTCATTGTGCGTTGCTTTTTTCTTTATTTTGCTTTTGTAAATTCTCATATGAATTATTCGTAATCGAACTCATAACTAAATAGTCTGTGGTCACGAACAGGCGTTCAACTCATCATAGGGTACTCTTATTTTTGTCCCTTTGCTTGGATGAATTATTATTTTAATTACATTCGTAATTGAGCGCATTCCCAAATTGTGTGTTGTCACAGACAGGCAATCAAGTCATGAATTTTTTATGAGCTTGCTGGGAAAATATCTCAATTTAAAATATATTTGTTACTAAGTGCCTTCCTAATGCGTGTGTCGTCACGTTTTTCGCAATAATGTTGAGCTTAATTCTTACAGTCAAGTTTCTAAAAGTTAATTATATGCTTCTAAACACTCGTCTCTTTCCTATTTTCATGACATTGATGTGGATACTCATACACATTTCAATTTGTTCTTATGACATTGATGTGGATACTCATACACATTTCAATTTGTTCTTATGACATTGATGTGGATACTCATACATATTTCAATTTGTTCTTATGACATTGATGTGGATACTCATACATATTTCAATTTGTTCTTATGACATTGATGTGGATACTCATACATATTTCAATTTGCTCTATGTACGTTGTATCTAACTGCCACCGTGAACAGGTCATCACCCACGATGGCAAGAACGACCACCTAGTCGGAGGTCTGTTCGCCGCGGGAGAGTCAGCGTGCGCGTCTGTGCACGGCGCTAACAGACTGGGTGCCAACTCTCTGCTTGACCTGGTCGTGTTCGGCCGTGCCTGCGCACACACTATTTCACGTCAGAGCAAGCCAGGCGATGCTATACCCGAGCTGCCTCAGGTGCTCAATTAGTGGCCTTTATTTCCATGTCTATGTTCCTCTTTATGAATGGCTAATATTGCGTCAGGTGCTCATTTAGTGGCCTTTATTTCCATGTCTATGTTCCTCTTTATGAATGGCTAATATTGCGTCAGGTGCTCATTTAGTGGCCTTTATTTCCATGTTTATGTTCCTCTTTATGCATGGCTAATATTGCGTCAGGTGCTCATTTAGTGGCCTTTATTTCCATGTTTATGTTCCTCTTCATGCATGGCTAATATTGCGTCAGGTGCTCATTTAGTGGCCTTTATTTCCATGTCTATATTTCTCTTTATGCATGGCTAATATTGCCTCAGGTGCTCAATTAGTGGCCTTTATTTCCACGTCTATGTTCATTTTTGCACATGGCTAATATCAGGTGCTCATTTGGCGTAGGTGTGGCTTTTGCATATTTCCACGTCAAAGCTCCTTGGTAGTAAATCATCCCTACACTTGGGAAAAATGCTTGGGCAATTTATTGTGCATGTAGTTGACGAAAAAAGCTCTCAGAAAATTTGTTATGTGAAACACGAAAACAGTTCAGAGGCACTTAATTATGACTGTAGTGAACAGAAAAATTACTCCAGCAGTTTATCGTGAATAACATCAACGGAAAAAGTACTCAAGCGAATTATTATGAATGTGATTTACGGGATTAATTATGAACGTGATAGATGAGCGCTTTTTCTTACCATTACTATGAATAATGGAAATGACTCTTACAGAACGCTGGTGAGAGCTCCGTAGCAAACATCGATAAGCTCCGCTTCAGCAACGGCAGTACGAGTACCGCTGATCTGCGCCTCTCCATGCAGAAGACGATGCAGTCCCACGCTGCAGTCTTCAGGACTGGAGATGTGCTCAAAGAAGGCTGCGAGAAAATGGCTCAGCTCTTCAAGCAGGCTGACGACATCAAGGTTAGTTAGCAGTCTCTTCTATTGGCTTCCCGTGCGTTGATCTTAACACGTTGACTCCGAAGTGGTACGTATGTGTACCACTTAGGTTAGGTTCTGTAATTTTTTCAGATCCTTCTAGTGACTATGCGTACAAAGTGAAGTTTTACACCAATCAGGCAATCGGAGGCAACGTGTTAACTGATGTTTGTGTCTGACTGGATCTTAACCTTTTAACGACCAATATATTTTCAGGGTGATCGAAATTTTGCGTAAATTACCACTCATCTATATACATTTTTATGTAATTTTAGCGTTATTTTGATCGAAACGTTTAGAAAAGGAGACTAAAGGGAATGATTATCTCTGGGCACATATGTTCCCATTTGGCATTAGTGAGTTAAGAAACTTGGAATGTTCATTTTGCGTTTTATTCGCATGATTGCACCTGGAAATATGTATTTTATTACATAATCGCTACACTGTTGTCCTAATAGAAATACACATTTAACTTGAAACTGCACCTAATGCGATTTACGATAGAGTTTGGGTTCACACAACCAGTCGTAAGCCATGCCTTAACACGTTGCCTCCGATTGCCTGATTGGTGTAAAACTTCACTTTGTACGCATAGTCACTAGGAGGATCTGAAAAAATTACAGAACCTAACCTCAGTGGTACACATACGTACCACTTCGGAGTCAACGTGTTAAAAATTACCGACACACTACCTTAGGGCATAACATCAAATTTTTGCTGTGTGAAGTACCTACACAGAACTGTAATATGTGCAGTCTATTTTTTTCTCTTTCCCAAAGCTTTTGTTGTGGCAGCGGTGGTTAAACTAGGAATATGAAAATAATGTTTTTACCAAACTGTTTTCGACATAGTATATACAAGTGGTCGTGTTTTGAGCAGGCCATCAGACAGATGGTATATGTAATAAAAAAAAGAAACCTAATGTGATCCTTGTATTCTGAGAACTGATGTGAAGAGGAAGAAACCTAATACCGTATTTTCTGCAGTATAGTGAGCACCCTTCATTATGAGGTCCATATCTGCACTTAACATGCTAAACAATACTGGAGGTATCCGTGACAGATTTTGGAATCCGGTGTACACATAAGACGCACCGGATTATATGGCGCACGGCCAATTTGTGTAGAAATTTACGGCTTTTAGGTGCGCCTTATGGTGCGGAAAATACGGTACACTTGTGTTCTCTCCCCTTGCAGCTGAGCGACCGTGGTATGATCTGGAACACGGACTTGGTGGAGACTCTCGAGCTCCAGAACCTGATGCTGAATGCTAACCAAACTATCGTCTCTGCGGAGGCAAGGAAGGAAAGTCGTGGTGCACACGCCAGGGAGGACTACAAGGTGAGGCTGTGGTGGTGGTGGCGTGAGGCTGTGGTGGTGGTGGTGAGGCTGTGGTGGTGGTGGTGGTGGTGGTGGTGGTGTGAGGCTGTGGTGGTGGTGGTGGTGGTAATGTGAGGCTGTGGTGCTGAAGAGTCAGTTATGGTTATCATGCAGTAACTGAAAAAAATGTTTTAGGTTTGTGCATGTATGCTGTAGGACTGATTTCAATGTTCCTCAGCTCACTTCTACATGTTTAACTCATCTGCTATCTAGGTAAACAGTTAAGCAAGTGTAAGCGCTCCATATTCTGTTTTTATATATAATTTTTGATGATCAAAGTACATATTTTGATCAGTTAGGTCCTGATCACCTAGCATTTTATCAACAATTTTGCCATAGCTACCCACATTTTGTGTGTACAAACAGCGACACAACGGCACAAACAGCCTTGTGTTCTGGCGCTTGTGTTGACTTGTGCATTGGTGAATACAACTTGACTCATCGCTGATTCAAGTTCTTGAATTGTGTTATATAATATCGTTATTGCCTCACTCGCGTTGATGAGATCATCATTATTGCCTCAGACTTGCGTTGATGATATCTGCTTCTGGCTCGCGTTGACGAGATCATCATTATTGCTTCAGACTCACGTTCAGATCATCATTATTGCCTCAGATTCACGTTGATAAGATCATCATTATTGCCTCAGACTTGCGTTGATGATATCTGCCTCAGATTCACGTTGATAAGATCATCATTATCGCCTCAGACTCACGTTGATAAGATCATCATTATTGCATCAGACTCACGTTGATGAGATCATCATTATTGCCGCAGACTCACGTTGATAAGATCATCATTATTGCCTCAGACTCACGTTGATAAGATCATCATCATTGCCTCAGACTCGCATAGACGAGATCATCATTATTGCCTCAGACTCACGTTGATAAGATCATCATTATTGCCTCAGACTCACGTTGATAAGATCATCATCATTGCCTCAGACTCGCGTTGATAAGATCATCATTATTGCCTCAGACTCGCGTTGATAAGATCATCATTATTGCCTCTGACTCACGTTGATAAGATCATCATTATTGCCTCTGACTCACGTTGATAAGATCATCATTATTGCCTCAGACTCGCGTTGATAAGATCATC
>VCRD01002457.1:32461-59684 GCA_006783055.1 Trinorchestia longiramus | reverse complement strand
TCTCTCATCCAGCCTGAGTCTGGAGAGGTGAGTGGCTCTAACCTTCAGTCACGCACAGGCAACACATTGTGACGTGCTGACACTGAGCTGGTTACTCACAGGCAAACAGATTGCAAGGTTTTTAATTATTATTGTTCAGGAAAGTCTGAGTAATTTTTTACTTCAAAAAGAATGCATTAATTTATAAGGTAGCACTATATGAATAGAATAGAATGAGGCTATAGGAACGAACCTTCGGGCCCATTCTTGGGTCGGATAATTACTTCGGTAATTATTTGGTTGTTTACCCAAGTCCTATTCATCCATATTGAGCATCTTGATTTCTGATAAGTTAAAAGTGGTCCTCTATATTCTTTTATGCTTATCTCCTTATGTTTTGTATTGCCTCTCATGTTAATTCTCTTATATGTACTCTATGCTGCCTCTCATGCTAATCCTTATGCTTTGTATTGCCCTTCATACTATTAATCTCATACTTTGTTGCCCCTCATGTAATTCTTTTATACTTTGTATTGCCTCTCATGCAAAATCTCTTGTGCATTATTTGTCTCTCATGCTAAATCTTTTATGCGTTATTCGTCTCTCATGCTATTCCTCTCATGCATTTTATTGTCTCTCATGCTATTCCTCTCATGCATTATATTGTCTCTCATGCTACTCCTCTCATGCATTATATTGTCTCTCATGCTACTCCTCTCATGCATTATATTGTCTCTCATGCATTATATTGTCACTCATGCTACTCCTCCCATACTCTGTAGTCCTCTTATCCAATGTCGTGCTGTTGAAGTCCGCTCGTCAGTTGAGGTTTCCACTTGATTTGTTTCGATTTTATTTTGTGTTGAGCCATCAACTGCTAACAAGTCAAGTGTCAAATGCTCTTAGAGATCATACGAGACATATTTCTAGTATTCAGAAGTTCAATATTCCATATCGTGATTATACTGATAAAGAATTTAGTGCTCCTTTAGAAACGTTCCATGCGATCTAACATTTGAACGTATAGGAAAGTGATAGCCGTATCGAATTTTTTATCGATTGCTTGAATCATGGTCAAGTTTTTTCATTCAAAGGACCGATTGAAACTTTTTTCTTCTCAGTCAAGTTCAATAGCCTGGATAGTTTTGGTAGCAGTTCATCATAATTTAGCTTGTTTGTTGCTGTACGTAAGGTGACATTTACTCTTCATATAGGATAGAAAGATGTCCTGACGTGGCTGCTGTTCATGACTAGCATCCCTGAAAGCTAGTTCTGTTTTTCATAAAAACTGAACGTATTCCTTCGATAGGAAAATGAAGTTCTTCGCTTGGCCATATATTGTCTGTATGTAGATGGTATCATTTCATTTTTTTCAGATCTTTTTTTTTTCTAGGTTACAGCGCTAAAGAATTTTGGGTTCAAGTTTTTATCGTTTCTGGATCCCTTCTGTACCTGCTGAATGTTTTGCATTTCTATCGTTATCCCTGTTAATAGTTTTAATTTTTCTGAGTTCTGTTTTGGTCACACTTCAAGTATTGTAACAATCCATTAACTCATCCACTTGAACACTTCATTCTTTTCCATTTGATTTTCCCTCTCGCTAAAGACTTACAACTTACAATTCGAACGATCACCTTAATATTTATTCGTGTTACAGGTGACTCTCTCGTACCGCCCTGTGATCGATCACACTCTTGATGAACAGGAGTGTGCGACTGTGCCTCCAGCAGTGCGGTCCTATTAAACCTCGTCTCATAAGTCCTTTATCACCAATGCATCAGCACGCCAAATTTCTTCAATCTCTTCAACAGCCACACTTTGAAAAAATGAGTGCTACTCGATATTGGTAGCCGTAGCCGCTTCCGCCATTGTGGTTACCAGTGCCCTGATGTCATCATGGTTACCAGTCCCCTGATGTCATCATGGTTACCAGTCCCCTGATGGCATCATGGTTACCAGTGCCCTGGTGTCATCATGGTTACCAGTGCCCTGATGTCATCATGGTTACCAGTCAAAGTTACCACGTTTAAAATTGTTTAACTGACTCTTCTCGAAACTTGCTACGACTTGTTCTTTTGAGGCATGTCGTGATCAAACTGTATTTAATTGCCTGTTTTGACACTTGTGTTCTCAAATGAATACGGTGGGATTTCAAAAGAATCTAGCAATAATTCAGATTGTTTATCATTGGTTGGTGTCCAGGGTTTGTTATACTGTATTTGTTTTATGCGAATTATTTATTTTAATACTAGTTTATGTCTATTGGGCCTGTGGTTCAACACCAAATGAAGTTATCCGTAACATGTGTCGGCTTGAAATGATCTAGTGTACATAAATGTCCTTGTAATAATAATTTTTCTGCCGACCGTGGATCAGTTTCTTCATTTCAGACGCGCCTACAAAATGAAAAAGAGATGCAGTTAGTGCGATAGTCGTATTATCTTGATAAATATAATTACGAATTATATTTCAGTGCCCTTTTATTGCGTAGTTGCAGTTACCTTAAAAATTCTACGGTAGCCTTCGTTTCTCCGGTGCGTCCTCAGATAAAAATGCCCGTTGTATTTACTTGAAACGTGTGCAGGCTCGACAGCTTCAGGGCACGGCAACGTAACTTCTTTTTTTTTTAAAGCAAAGCGCTTTGAAAAAAGGAAGTCATGTTGCCGCACTCTGTATGACGAGGCCCATGAAAGTATCACATTAAAACGTACGCTGCAGAAGCGTACTCAAGATGGACAAGTCCACCAGCATCAGCCAAATCAGAAGTCCGTGCAACTGCCACACACGTTTAGTGCGTTGATAAACTTTCGTATTTTCCCTTCACGCGTACTGTTACAAGCCAGAAATTGTTTCAGAAGAAACATGTTGTAATTCGTCTGGGAAATCCGTGGGCGTTACTGAGGGCTAGACTATTTTTTTGAGCGGGACAAGTCGATTTGATGTGCGTGAACAGGCGTTTCCATTGTCACCAGACTTGTATTGAATACTTTTATAGGATATTTTGTCATATCATAACTGAAGACCTTTAAACTTTCAAGTCTTTCAAAAAGAGCGTAGAATTTTTGGGGGGAGAGGACATCTGTGAAATAAATACAGAGAAATTTAGAGTATTCAACACGCGCTCCATTTTGTTATTTTAAAGCTTTTCTCAAGATAAAATGTTTCAGTATCAACATTTTTTGAGTTTTGGTGGACAGAAGGAAGAGAGAGATTAGGTCCTACAATATCCGGCTGCTATCATCGTGGAACGTCTTCCTGATAAACATGCAAGAATAAACTGGGAGAAAGTTCTATATCGGAGTTCCGGAACTAGTCCATACCTTAATATCAAGATCTTCAGGTTGGTCTACTGCTATTTTTGTGACTACACAGATTTCAATGAATAAATAACCCTAGGTGAATGTGACGAACGTGAAATTCAATTGTTAAAAGCGAATGTGTAGAATGAACAACAAATGAATAATCAAGCATGACACCGATTACGATGAAACCAAATGAATGTTTGATAAGTAACGTGGCTTGACCTAACTTGTTAGATGACCAGCGTAAAAAAGATCAATGACAGTAGCTTTAAATCTGAACTGATATTGTTGTTTTCAGATTCGAATATAAATTATTCACAAAAAGTTGTAAGTGAAGAAGCGAGTACAAAAATAACCCATGAGAATTACATAAAACTCACAAATCGGTGCAATCTGGCACGAATGCAATCTACGGTAAGCGTTCCAGAAAGTTTGCTGTTACCTCTAAAATAATACCGTAAAATTTTAGGCATTTTGATAGCAAACATCCCATCTACATCAACACAGGCTTAGATCATTCTGATTTGGGCCTAAAATACTGCTATTAGTTGAGAGTGGTTGTTATACCGCCTTCATATACCTATAAGGGTCAGAGCTCAAAATTCTTACCTAGCTGCGATATGGCAATCTGCTACGCGTATTTCTTCAATGATTTTGCTTATTTCTTTTGCATACGTCAGAAATGTTCAGTAGCTTTTCTTCCAATAGCTTAGGTTGGTCTTCAGAGCGTCTTGCATCTTCTACTGGTTCTGTTATAAATTTATGAAGGTTACTAAACCACTGTAATGTGAAACACGTGTATTGAAAACTTCTAAACAAACAGTTGTCGTATTACATCTGTATATCTAAAACCTCAAGTGCGAAAACTTGTGTCATATATCATGCATCAAATTTATCATATATAAACTTTTTCTTTCTTTTCTTGTTCGGAGCACGTGTTAGGCGTGCACATGCGTGTTCTTCAGTTTTTATCAAAATCTGAAATATAAGAAAATACGGTGCTTACGTATTATCGGGAGGACCTTTAAAAAAACGACTCAAAAATTAAAGTAAATTATTTATTGAAACGGTTAAAACAATAAAATAACATTACATTACACCTAACCTAACCTAACCTAACCAACAAACCCTGTGAAAAAAAATAAAAAGTAAAAATCAAAGGTCCTCCCGATAATACGTAAGGACCGAAAATACGATTAGGAAATAGGTATTAGTCTTTGCAGTTCATGAGTTGAGTTCTTTCCAATATGAAAAAAACACAGGAAAATGAAACTAAGATTTTCGAATTCAACAGAAACGAATTAAGGCATTTTCGAATTTAAGGCATAATAGTGTAACACACACTACTGACAGCTGTTAGTCTAATAAATTATAATATCTCTGGTCTGAAAAGAGTTGGTGCAGCCAGTAAAGCATTCCGGTATTAATATTCGGAAAGCATTCGGAAAATTAATTCTCTATCGTCGTTTCTTGCCAATTTTTCAAAACTATAATGTATGATATCAATGTATAATATACATGCAAATTTTTTAGAGTTTTTTTCCCTTTACACCATGTGTTTCCGACCAACTTTAAACGTTTTATCCAGACCAGAGTAAATAGGAAAGATCACTTAGAATATACCGCTCCTTTTTATTCATAGGAAAAGGCGTCATGAAGTACATCGAACCACAAACTCTGAAATAATTTAAAAACCGAGAACTACTCTTTGTTATCATATACATTGAACCCGAAGCCGCTTTTCAAAAATATCGATAAACTCTACCCCAATTTAACTTTAGGAAAGTTTTCTTTGATATTGTGTAATTGTACCAAGTTCAAACATGAGACCTAAAAAATGAACTTAATTTCGATATATCACACAGTCCATCATTACACGGTATAATATAACGGGAGATCATAGAATTAAAGTACAGTATATCACTCTACAGTATTACAGTAAAAATCTGCAGTATATGGGAACGAGTTTTAATAAATTACGGTCATCTAATGACGCTACTGCCAGCGACTGTTGCCTGCACCTGAACAAGAGTTGAAGTGAAAACGAGAGCTGCATCACCCCACCATCACACAGCTCACCACCAAGCTTCAGCATATGTGCGTCAGTGCTAGGAGGGCACGTCGAGTAAGTCTTGAGCCTCAATTAAGATTAAAGAAACATGTTATCGAAGCTTGCATAATGATGCTTCCAATTGACGAATACAACCAAACAATAAAATAGAAAAAAAATCGTACGCATTCTATCAAATGCAACAATAAAGTGGTATCTTTTGTCCAAATTACAAAACATATATTATTTTCATTATAAAGAAACAAAGTCATAAGTTAACAGCATAACATTTTCATACTACTAGAACTACTACTACTTCTACTACACACATCCTTACCCAACTGCTGCCCGTCGTCAAATGAACGATCAAGCCGACTGTAACTGAAAACGTGCAAAATGTATGGCGCTGTTAACATAAAATTCTTAACTAAACTCCGATATCTCACTTAAATTATTTGTAAATAACTATATAGTTCTAGGTATTTTAATTTTGTTGAATTTATTTGAAAAAATTATATTTTCTGTTTAGAGAAAGTGTTTGAGTAACCCTTAGTAGCTCTGGTGAGCAAAGCGAGAAACACAAGTTCATCGTCGTCTTAGTGTGCGCTGCGCGGCCCATTTTGCTTCAATTATTTGGGTTCTGAGTGGTTATTAATAGGGAAAAGTCATATCAAATATCCCCCAGGTGTAAAGAAACTTCCATTTGATAAATGTTTACTTAAATTTTTCATTTCGAATGTGAGACTAACTGTACAGAAAGAAATTTGCGTCGTTAAGATGCTGAACAAAGATGGCTGGACTATGGTGCATCTCTGGTACGGTTAATTTTGACTGGGTAATGAGATTCTTAGAGCAAGGATAGCTTCAGTACAAAATTTTGTTCGATCTTTTCTTGTGTGATGTATTATTAAGTAAATGTTTTTCTATTTTGAAAAAACAAAGCACTCAAGAGCTCATAGTTTAAAAAATAAACTTGGTTACATTCGACGTCCACTAACAGCTGTGCTCAATGCAGCTGGAATTGGTGCTGTAGTATTTTAAAATTAAGCGGAGGCCTGAAGGCTTGTACATGATGCGCTTATCTTATGTAGGATGCAAGCAATGTGTGTGTTATATATTTATATATATATGTATATATATTGAAATTTATAGATATTCGCACATTATAATCGACACTTTTCTTTGATATACATTGATAACGTTTGTAACTGTGCTATGGGCCACAGTACACTTGAAGTATGCATGACGAATTGGGCACTTCGTTGATTGTTAATGATAGTTAGTTTCAAGTTATAAAATATTATTGTAGTTATAGTTTCATGTAGTTTTCTACTCGCTATCGGTCACATTATGCTTGTTAATTTTATAATTTCCTGATGGCTGCTTTTTTTAAAAACCGTAGTTGTACTTGCAACAGCTGTACCTAACAGAGCAGTTATAGCCATTGCATTTTAAAACATTTAATGAATATTGTGGTAATATTTAATATTATTATTTAGATATTATTTAATATTATTAATTGGGTATTATTAATATTATTGTTGGGGTATTATTTAATATTATCATTATGGTTTTGTTTTGTTTTGTTTTATGTCTGTGCATATATGTTTTAAAAATTATCAAATATTTTTTTTAGTTCCCAGAATTTTTTTATTTAAAAAACCAAAAAGTACATGAAATCAATACAGAAAGTCATAAGCAATTAAGACAATTTTTAATTAAGAATAACATTTTGTTATGATTTTGTTTGTTTTTAGAGTGAAACTTCATGAAAGGCATTTAATGGAAAAATTTTAATTTTGAATTATGATCAGATATTAATGTCATGACCAATAAATATTTAACATGTTATTTTTCTACTTAAGACTACTTTCAGATGTGACCAGTGCAGAAAGGGAGTCTATTTAATTGTTTAAAGTTTATGAACTAAAAGTGTTTTACTTGAATTATTTACTATCAAATACAAACTTTACTACTGTATTCATATGATAATAAGATCGGTGAGTGATTTGAGTGTTTGTGGGATATTTGTTTGAGGTTCATGGCTGGTGCATCCTTCCATATATGTGTGGCTTTTGACTTTGTGTAGAAAAATCTTTTGATGCATTGTGTTAATAAAACTTCAACATTATTTGAAGCTCCACTGTTTTTGGTTATATATATTGGAAGCTATTGTATATAGATTTTAGAGTAAACCCCAGTACAGCTTGATCAGGTAACTTTTGGGTGACCTGACTTGGATCAATAGACTGAGAATTCTTACCTATCCTGCTTTGATAGTAATCTATGAAATTTATTGATTATGCTATACTTAAGTATTTCTTATAAGAAAATATGTTTTTGAAAACTTTTTTCTCCAATCATTCTTAGATAGTAGAGCTGACCACTTTAAAGTAAGGAAAGGAATCTAGCAAGTTCTCTTGACTCAAAAAAAAAAACAATAGTGTTATGTACACATATTTTGATGATTTATGAGAGGGAAGGACATTTTTTATTTTCAATTAAGAAATATTTTTCTGTTTATTTTAGGGATTATCACTTTTGATCTTTGATTGTTAGTTGATGGATGAAATTAAAGAAGTTGTGTTTAGTATAGATGATATTACCAAGGCACTGTCAGGGATGTATCAAAGTAAAGACTTGCTACTTACTGTTGTGATGGTTCATTGATCTGTATGCTGCTGGAAGTTTTAATGTACCTGACAATCTTAAATCCCAATTTTCATGAAATGTTGTGTTGGTGGAAATTTGTCTCATAAGTCATCAGCAGATTTATTTTTTTTGCATATCACTAAGGGTTAATGTGCTGGTAGTCCTTGTGTTGTTTTTTGTCTCATTTTTTTGAGTCTTCTCAAATTCCAGAAAATTGAATTCAATTTTTCTCAAGTCCTGCATGAATTACAGAACATATCCAAAAGTGGTTCACTGCATCAATATGTTAATAAGTTTAATGAATTTAAGTGCTGTTTGAAAACAATATTGTCACTCACACTGAATGTTGTATTAGGAGGGCTTGCTGCAAAGCAGAGTTGGATTATTTTAGTGATTGTGTAGGATCTTTGTTTATTTATATCTTTTGATGTATATGTTTTAGTATGAATTGTTTGTAAATAGAGGTTCAGGAGTAAAATATTTAACTTGACTTGTCTGTTAAGTGCATATAGTGATACTTAGTGCTCTTTATATCCTAACTGTATTTGTATATCTAGTAAACTGTTCTTGTATTATTCAGCAAGCTGTACTTTTGTATCCAGTGAAATGTACTTAGTATCCAGTTGGGGAAGGTAACTGCATTTGAAACACTTGGTCAATTTTTTTTATTAAGTGTGATGGAAAGTTATCTTGTAGAAACAAAAGGCCTCAGGTATGGTGCTGAAAACATTAAATTTAGCCTGATCTATGACATGTTTGCTACCAATGATGGTTGACGCATTCTACTTCCCTTTGTCATCAGTGTTTTTTATCTCTGATCAGAAAGATGGAATATTAAAATGACTTGAATTGTCACTAAAGATAAATGTTCTCAATTTGTTTTGAATAATAAAGCCAATTGTTTTCTATCTATAATAATAATAATAAATAATAATTGCAGACTATGAGATAACTCATATATGGCAAGAAAGGTGTTAAAAAAAGTGTCATTTGGAATGAAAAAAGGTAAACTGTTTTGATTTTTTTTTATATTTTAGGAAATTAAATAGGAATGTTGAATAATTTATAGATATTGTTGAATAAGGGAAAAATTAGTTTAATTGCTACTATTAAGTTCATTTCAGGCAAGTGAAGTTTAATTTAGATTTAACTTATATGAATGAGTTTAATGTAAGCTGTGGTAAATTAATGCAGTCTTGGGGTATATTTCAACAGCTGCCAACTGTGCATCTTTGGTTACCAGAGTTGAAATATAAAATTAATTTTTCAGTCCAAAACACTTCCAACTTTTCTGTACTGTAGAATACTTCAACTTAAAGTTGTTCATATGCTCAACATCTTCTGACATGTTGCCATTTATGCCTTACATATTGTTGACTTGTGTGCCATTTGTTGTGCTTTAACATTAATGCAGGGTTTTTTTTTAGTTGTTGTGAAAGAATATGAGACATGAGTTGATTTCTTTCTATTTAATTTATAATCCTTTCACCTTGATGACTTTCAGGCAAAGTAGTAAACTGAAGAATAAATATGTTCATCCAAGTTGAAAGTATAGTTTTAGTATTCACCTGCAGCTTGTTTTAGGTTTGAAATACTTTTAGGTAAGTTTTTAGTAAAT
Source organism: Trinorchestia longiramus (assembly GCA_006783055.1). Lineage (NCBI taxonomy): Eukaryota > Metazoa > Arthropoda > Malacostraca > Amphipoda > Talitridae > Trinorchestia > Trinorchestia longiramus. The sequence continues at coordinate 50,083 of VCRD01002457.1, read as the reverse complement.
ACATTATTGCAAAGTATTGAGCTGTGGTATTCTAAGGTGTTAAAGTTCCTTTTTAGCTAAAATTGTTGAGAGAATGAAGTTTTATGAATAAAAAATAAGGGAGATTATGAAAGAGTTTAAATTTTTATTCATTGACATTATGTACTTGTGTGTTTCTTGGACTGAAATGAAATTATTTTTAGTAAATTAAAAACAAACACAACCTCTTGTAAATGTCATTAATTTATTTTGTCATATTTTGGGAACTAGAGATTTCATTTGATTGTGAAGGTGTTAACTTTTTTTTATTGTTTCATTGGCTGTGAGCATGACTTGAGATGGTAGTTATATCTCAGAAATGTCATCACAGCTCATGTTGTGCTTTGTGACCACTCCCTCTTCTTGGAAACAGTTTGTACACACAATATTTGACATTATTTGTAAGCATTTAATGAAGAGGCAAAAAGTCTAAAAAATATTTCTTAAACTTTATAATTTCAATGTTATGAATTAGACTTTAGAAAAAGTGCAAGCAAAAGCATAAAGAGTAAATTTTCTGAAACATTAATGCCAGAATGCTTTCCTGACCATGCACCAACTGTTTTTGACCAGTGGGAGACTTGGTTTGCTTGATATGTTTGCATTGAAATCTGATTTATAGTTAATGACCAGTGTAAATCTAATTATTATAGGTATAATGAAGTGAGTTACTTTCTGGCTATTGTGTTAATAATACAAGAGCCAAAAATTCCTCTTAATATACTTAGAAAATTCCTTCAAATAAACTTGAAAAATTGCTCAAAATATTGCAGAAAAATCTTTCAAATTTACTTGTAAATGAATTTGTCTGTGAAGCTTATGAAGTAGGGATTTCATATTTAAATCTTTGATATGACACTTCAGATGAAAGAAATACTAAATGACATATTAAGAAATACCTAATCACGTAGCATCAAATTATTTTATTGGTGCCAGATTGTATTTTTGTAGTGCTAAGGTCAGGAAAAACTCATGCTTTTATTTTACTGTTCACATTTTTTACTATTCAGCTTGCTATTATTATGAACTTATTTTTTACTTGGTCTCTTGTATCACATGGCACACTGATTACTTTTTTTGTTATATGTCTAACTGTATGTGTTAAAATGCACACTAATTGCTGCTTTCTGTTTTCAGGCCTAGACCTCTCTCACATGGGAATATAATTGCTGCTCTTCATTGAAGAAAATGTCACAAACTGGTAAGCAAAATCTTTTCACAGATAATAAATCAAGGAATTGGGTGGAACGTTTATCCTCTCATTATGCACTTGATTATTTGATATTTTTCATGGGCCATTTAATTCGGTTGCAAAATTTCTGTAGTTCCAAACTTTTCATGAATTAAAAATGTAAGAACTAAAGTGAACTACACTGTACATAACAATGTAAGTGAATAATGATTAATTAAAAATTCTTGTCAGGTTGTAAAAACTCTGGTATTGGTGTGCCAAACATAGTAATTCATTTATGGAAATTTAGTTTGTACATGCCATTGCTACTGTGAATGTTGTACTGTTTATTGCTGAGCTTTCCATTGTACCATAAATTTTCTTTGACAAAAAGTATAAATCAGGAATCTTTTTGCCATTTTTTGTTGAATTTTATTATTGGTTTTTAGTAAAAAGTCAAACATTTTGTGCTTTACTGAACCTGTACTTCTGGGAATGAACTTAAAGCATGCATTTCATGTTGGAGAAGTCAGTGCCCAACTTTTAGGGAAGAAATCCTAGGGCCTCAAACCAGGCAAAATAAAATTCACTGCATTGTAAATGCAAAGAATTACTGGCGCAGTAGAAGGGATCTTGCATGTTGTATGGTATACAAACATGTTGGAAAGTGAAGTTTTTCACTACTGTTAATATGAATTTTTTCTATTATTATTGTTACCATAAAAATTTGTTCCTGATGGTTGAATGTAAAATTGAAAAAATATTTTAATAGGATTAATAAGAATTTTACTTACAATTCTGCTCTGAACAAAATAAAGCTGTAAGCTACACTGGTATATAAATAGTAATTCTTGTATGAATTGAGGGTATAATCTTGTTGTATAGCTCCAAATTCTTTCTTCTGTTAGTATTTTGTTAAAAGTAATTCTCTTATTTCCTTAGAAGCACTCTATTCCCAAGTGTTACTGGCTATTAAGAAGTAGTGATTCCTATCCTTGAGCAGTTACTGATCTTACTTTGTCTTTCATATCATATTTCATGTTGAAATAGATTCATGTTCGTGTATGATGCAACACCTGTATTGCTCACAGGTCCAACAACAGAGCCTGCTTCTGCTGCAGTGCTGGCAAAGCTGCAGCAGTTGCGGGGCTACTTGCCCTTTGTGGAGAGCATTATCTCCAAACTAGATGTGAAGGGAGGGCCAGGAGTCTCGGAGCAGCTTCAGAAAATGAGACTCCTGAAGAAGTTTATTCTGGCACAGGACACAAAGACGTGAGTAATAAGTAATATTTATTGATGTTATTCGGTTTCAGTCATGAAGTATTCCTTATGAAAGTGCATAGTAACTCAAAACTAAGAAACAAGTAATAGTAATCTTTTTTACTTGAAGACAAAATTCGATATAAAGTACAAAAAAAATTTGGTTTAATTCAGGTATACATGAAATATGCACACAATGGTTTTTAAATACTAAGTGCTAACATCTTAAGACTAGAAATCATGCTTGCAGTAACAGTCTTTGTCCATCTTGTTACTTGAGGTAAATTCTCATTGTAACAAATGGCAATGATCTGACAGTTTGAGGAACTAGTTTAAGTCAAGTCGGTGTCAGCCTAGTTCCTCCAACACAGGCAGAATAGAATAAGGCAATAGGAACGAGCCGTTTGGCCCATTCTTGGTTCAATACCGAAGTCCCATGCCGTAAATACCGAAGTCCCATGCCGTCCAAGCAAAATCTTTTCACAGATAATAAATCAAGGAATTGGGTGGAACGTTTATCCTCTCATTATGTACTTGATTATTTGATATTTTTCATGGGCCATTTAATTCAGTTGCAAAATTTCTGTAGTTCCAAACTTTTCATGAATTAAAAATGTAAGAACTAAAGTGAACTACACTGTACATAACAATGTAAGTGAACAATGATTAATTAAAAATTCTTGTCAGGTTGTAAAAACTTTAAAACTCAGAGACTAGTGACCTGTCCTGGAATAGTGACCTGTCCTGGAATAGTGACCTGTCCTGGAATAGTGACCTGTCCTGGAATAGTGTCCTGTCCTGGAATAGTGACCTGTCCTGGAATAGTGTCCTGTCCTGGAATAGTGTCCTGTCCTGGAATAGTGTCCTGTCCTGGAATAGTGTCCTGTCCTGGAATAGTGTCCTGTCCTGGAATAGTGTCCTGTCCTGGAATAGTGTCCTGTCCTGGAATATTGACCTTTCTTGGAGTATTTTCCAAGATTATAATGGTCTTGTAAAATCCATTTCACATTAATGCCAGAGCCACGCTACTACAACCTTGCATTATTAATGGTATGCAATCCCAAGGTTTCACTACGTTTAACTCACTGTGCATGGCTCAAATTTTGTTGTTGCAGTTACATATTTACATTTCCAATTCTAATGGAGAGAAGTGCGAGAAAATATTTTTTGTATTTTTATAATAATTTGGGCAATTTTACTGGGGGGGAAAATAAAATTGATTTGTCAGTTAATTAATTTATTTCAAATAGAATGTGCATTGCAATATTTATAGAGAAACCATTTTTCGATTTTTTTGGGGGCACTTTTATTCAGTTCAGTATATGTGCTTAATTCATCTTTGTTAATTGTTAATCTTGCAACTAAAAGATTCAAAGTTATCTAATTGAAGTAAGGTTAACTTTGTAGATTGGTTAGTCAATTTCAGTTCATGACCTCATCTTCATTAGAGCTGTACAATATTGTCGTACTTCTGAAGTCGAAGTTAAACTGGAACCGGAATTGTATTCAGTAAATTTTGTCGCTTCTTCTCTGCAGAGAAACTGCTAAAGTCTCAATCAGTGTAATAAAGAAATTTATGGAAACCCTTTTAAACAAATTATTATTTATCATAATAGCTCGAAAAGAACCTGTGGGAAAACTATACAGTTGTGACTGCGGCTGTTGGCTGGAAAAACTTAGCTAATCTGGCATAAATTAGCTAGTAGTTTGGTGATGTAGTCATTAAGTTTTTAAATTTATCCCCACCTTACATTCCATTTAAACGAGTTTGTGTACAGAATTCCTCCAAAAGAATATGAGTTTATATTTATGACTCGTTCTGTATAACCAAGTAAAGCTTTGTTTACCTCCACAGCTGCAAGGTGGCAACAATGGAGCCTGTAATAAAGCTACTTCAGGGAATTTATCAGAAGCACATTACGGTAAGTGGCATATTCTCTATCCTTTTACTTCCGTAGCGAACGAATTCATTCGCCGTCACATAACTTCTTATATATAAGAAAATTAACTCATAGTTCAATGTGCGTATTTCGATAATGTCGTACTCTCCTGGTTTTGATAAAAGATTATAAGGATATTTTTCGTGCTCAGGAGGTAGAAACAACTTCAGTGACTTGTTATAATTGAATTTTGCATTATTTTTTTACTCTTGCTTTCAATAATTTCGGCATTAAGGAGGTAATCCTGATACGAATAGCATTGAAATTATTGCACTTAATACTTGTTATGTAAAGTGTAAAGGTGTATAGATAGGGTATGACATTACCCTAGGATTCTTGCTTTATATTCCTGGTATGTGTGTATGAACAGCATTGAAGTTATTTCTAAGTCCATTTGGACTTTCATGGATGACATCATTACCAGATGTCTCACTCAACTGGTGATTGATTTCAATCTGTGTCACACCACGCAAAAAGAGAAAACGAAAGATTACACGCTGTTCTTGTAATAAAAATATCGCCATTTTAAGTATTAAAAACAGTCCTCACTCTCACCGCTGCCGCCAGAGTTTTGTGTGCTGTAAAATGCTGCCATATTTTTCACGCATTCACGAGTGCTCATGTATCTTAAAACAAACCGTATGTTTCTGTGTTTCTAGTCCTGAGATAAAAAAATCAGAGGTGTTATAACTTGAATGCACCTCGTAATAATAGTATAATAATGAAAAGGGAATAGAATAGAATGGGGCGATAGGAACGAGCCTTTTGGCCCATTCTTGGGTTGGTACCCAAGTCCCATGCCGTAATTCTAGCCCAGCGATGGTCGTACAGAAACTGACCATCGCGGCCGTGGGCTTCGAACCCGGGTCTTCTCGCATCGCAAGCGAGTTCGCTCTTCAGTCGACCAAGCTGGAGTGGAACCATAGCTGAACATCGGTGACCGATAAGACCAGGCATCATTTTAATGGTGTCCTTGCCGAGAGAGAACAAACGCTCCTCCGCTTGTCGGCTTAGTCATGTTGTACCTCAAGAAGAGGATAGTGAGGAGTTATTGGAATAGTTCAAAAACCTTAAATTAGCTATCCCAGACTCCCTTTGGCCTGCGTTCACTCCTTTTCATCGGTTATCACTGCCCAGCTATGGGAGGAACCACTGCTATTGTGACCTCTGGTAAGGACGGAGTCTTGTGGCTGTGTTGAAGCATTGCATCACTTGAGGAAATGCAGGCAAAAGGCACAGCTGCTCTCCTAAGTTTCATGGAAAAAGAGTAGAGCCGCTTCATTTCGTGAGAGTAGGTAAGTCAAAGGAAATTAGGCAACTAAATGGGAATCTTTTCTGTAGTGTTTGATTCCTACGAGGATTAGGTTTGGCTTAATTAACGTGTGATGTTTCAGAATCCAAGCAGCAGCAAGAAATCTGAGGGGGATGACCAGAAAAGCAGCTCTTCTCCATCTACAGTCTCTAGGAGCAGTGGAAGAAGTTTTAGCCCTTCAATTCAGGGACCTTATAGCGGGAAAAATTCCTCACAAGAACCAGCACGAGGTTCCTCGCAAAGTTCAGCTTATAGTATAAACTCGTTTCAGGAAGCCACTTTCAGCAAAGGTTCCCCTCGACACTCTGTTCAAAGCATAAATGCAATTAATGACTCCAGGAACCAGAGTCCCTTGCATGACTCTGCTAAAACCAAGATCTCTACACAGGAGTCGACCCCTCGTGGGAGCATGGCGCTAGAGATGTCACTGAAGGCGGTGAATGACGATGACAGACAGCTGAGCTCCATGCTAGGTATCATCGACAAGCATCAACGCTCCTCTACCAGCTCTTCTCCACCCGCCTCCTCCTCCCGTGCCTCCAGCAGGAGAGAAGACCAGAACCTCAGCAGGGTCTGCAACTCCTCCGCTGGTACGAGAAGCAGCTATAATTCTGCTACTATAGGTGGTGGTAGTGGTGGTGGTGGTGGTGGTGGTGGTAGTAGTAGTCGTCGAGATATCCCAACTTCTTCATCTCAAGGCAGAGGTCATGAAGTAACACATCCGAACAGACAATCACTGGATAGTAGCATGAGAAATGTTCAGTTGACTTCTTCCAAGAAAGTTCCCATAAATACCAAAGAGAAAATGCGGGCGCTATTTGGAGATGATTCCTTCACTTATGACCAAAACCTTAAGCGAGGAGCTCATTCTTCAGGAAGAATTACTGGAGACAGAAGTGGAGAACCCAATCAGTCCTCTCTACCGTCAAAGTTTCCTTCATCGTCTCATAGCACTTCTTCAAAAGATGTAGCAATAAAACGAGAACACCCTGCTGACATTAGTTTGAGCAGTGATATTGGGCGTCCCGTGTACAATACAGGAGTTCTTTTTGATGCAGGACCTGACTTTCTTACACCTCGTTCGTCTACACCCTCATCTTCTGCTGGCACTCCTGCCTCTAATTCTTCATTCAACAGATCTGAGTCCTCTCATTCTAGCAGAGAGCGGCTTCATCAGCATGAGCAGCAGTCACGTAGGAGTTTGCTGGACCTGCCCATGCCTCCGTCGGTCAACACGAGCTCTACATCGCCTAGTGCAAGTCGTCGTCTCAGCCGCTGGGATCAAATTGACAGACAGATTCCCTCTACTCGTGCTGACGGAAATTTTTCCCAAAATAGACTGCCCTTCGAGTCTTCTGGTAGCTCACATACAACGAACGCGGCTAGCGAGAATGCACAACTCCAAACATCTCGCGAAAAACTGCAGAAAATATTTGGACTCAAGCCTAAGAGTTCTGACAATCGATCCTCCAAAATTGTCTTGCCCCCAGAACTGTCAGAGCTCTTAAAAAATTATGGAAATGAAGTAACCTCTTCTCCAGAGTCTTCCAAGCACCCTGAAAATCGATCTCATTCAAGCTTGTCAAATACTTCCACTATGGTAATTGGAGATGGTGCAGAGAAAGGTGAGCATTCTTCAAATCGATTGCACAGAGAGTCACCTAGAGATTCTCCTCGACATCATACTGTAAATGACAGACCTGATAGAAATTCCTTGGGTTCATCACATCGTGGTGAGAGGGACGTAAACCCAACGAAGAGTCGTGATTCATTAGATCGGGCTTCTGAATTTTACTCCAAAAAAGCAAATCTTGGTTTCAATGAGATAGACCGACCTCTGTCACGCTCTTCTATTAGGTCTCCTTTGAACGTGCTTTCTGAGTACCCCCGTGGTACTGTTCACAGCTCTCACTTGCCTAAGGACAACACTGGAAGTGTTCAGCCACCTCAAAGAAGGATGTCTCCTGCTTCATTTGCCCCTGACGACACTCCTGATTCACCAGAACCGGAAGAAATGAGTTCCTTTAGTCCTCCTGAAGCATCTCCAGCAAAAATGATACCTGTGGAGAAAGTACCCTCTAACCCGCATTGGAAGTATCGACAGGAGTCTAAACTAGATGTTCTTCAGGGCAACCAAGTTGAAGCTGATCGTTTTCCTAGGGACTCTGCTCAGAGCACCAAACGTGGTGATGCTTACAGATACGAAGATTTTGTAGGACCCGCGTCTAAGCCCGCTATCTGTGAGAAGAAAAAAAGCTTTGCTCCAGATCTGCTTGTTCCCCCTACCATTCCAAAGCCTCCTCCTTTGTCTTCTAGTTTAATTAGTTCAGCGTTGGAAGGAAGCCCTGTAAAAGGTTCAAAATCATCTGGTGGGCGTAGTACAGATTTCAAAGAAGAAAGTTTGCCATCTGCGTATGAAAATACTTTGAAATCAACCATCAGGGATGGAAGTAATATGCGACAAGAGAATCTCATCCGCCTAAACTCGGTGCCTGATTCCAGTAAAGTAAAGACTGGCTCTAAAAGTCAGAGCGGTGCGCTTAACATTGAAGAATACAGGCGGCGTCGTGCCAAAAAACGACCTCAACCTTCTTGTATATTAGATGAGCTTATTCCTGAGACAACTAACACTTCTGATGCAAAGATCAAAGGTGACTCGGAGAGATCAAAAAGCCCTGTCATCGAAGAAATATTTACTGAAGACATCCCTTGTGCTGGTCCTCCACGGACGAATTCTCCATTGCTGCCACTCCCTTCATTGCCTTCTTTCAGCACAAAAACCCCTCAAATCCGGCCAAACAATAGCGCAATGCAGCACTGTAGGGATCCTAGACTTATTGACGGTCGTCAGCCAAGTCATCATTACCCAGGAATGGCTCCCCAGCAGTCTTCTTATCTTCAGGCACATTCCAAATCGAGACAGCCTCCTCACTCTTTCTTGGCCTCTAGTAAGCCTCCAGCTGGGACTGTACCGTCACCCTCGTATGATCCGAGGTCGTTGTCTCGTGACCCAAGAATTCAAGTCCGACATCCTTCAGTTATGCCAGGGACTAGACCAGTCATCGGTGTAGAAACGTTCTCCAACTCCATGAGGATGGCACAACCTCGTGCGGGGATGGGACCTGCAATGTGTCCTCCCTATGGAACACCACACACTGGGTACCTTGGTATGTATGGCTCCATGCACATGGCGTACCCTCAGCCCCAGTCACCCACCCCTCCACCACCCATGGCGGGAGCACCTGAACCTGTCAAAAGCCCTATTGATCTCATCTCGGACAGTTTTGTGTGCCTCATTATGAAGGGGCTGCCACAGTTCGTCAATTCTATGCACGTGTACAAGTTCTTTCAGGACTACATTTTGAAGGATGTTGTCATAGAGTCCGATGGTGGCTTTAACTGCACTGGCAGTGCCTATATCCAGTTTCCAAGTCACGAATCTGCCGCTGAATCCCTTAAAAAATTGAATGGGTACATAATGCATGGCTTCCAGATATCATTAGGGGTGATCTCTGCCGGCTTCTTCAGGAAAGCCAAAAACTCCTACGGCAGTAGGAACTACGATAGGGAGCGACGGCTGGGCATTCCTATCTTACCAGCAGGTAACTGTAACCCTTTTTACGATCCTAAAAGAGCCCAGCAGAAAATGGTTTCAAGTCTTGTTGTTCCAAATGAGGGTAAGGAGTCGTTGAGAGGTGTTTTAAATAAGAGCGATGTGAAAGATGCACCTGCGAATGAAAAGGTTCCGCCAGGTAACTTACCATCAATCACTAACGAAATTGTGAGAAGCGAGTCCCCCTCAGTCGATACAGGGAAGACTAATGACTCCAGACAGAGCAAGGACGATGAAAGTACTTTTAACGCAGACATTCCAAAGTCTTCAAAGAAGAATCGTCGTTTCAAGAAGATAATAAGTCCCTTTAATTCAGATTCTAGCGATGATGAAGCGCCGTCGGCTTTCAAAGACCGCCCTATCGTGGTTTCTGAAGCAATTGAGTCCCCTGCTAATGCAGGCGGCGGTAATGTGTCAGATTCTGCTGCAGGTGTTGATGTGTCTGGGTCACCAGTGCACGAATCAATTGATGCCCACCAACCTCAAAAGAAAAACGATTTTGAATTTCCCGAGGCACTTCAGTCTAGTTCCTCCATTCCTGACGATGTTGTTTTATCCGACAGGGAAGATAATCTCGATTTTGAGGAAGGCCCAGATTTTCTGATGAGTGAGCCTGATCATAGCGACGAGCAAGAAGAGCATGACTTGCCAGAACTGAGTGTCGGAGGAGAAGAGAAAAGAGTTATTTCGGCAACGACACAAAGTCGTTCATCTTCACCTGAACTAGACAGTTCTCTGAACAAAAATTCATCTAGTCAGTCATCAAGGAAGAAGAAACGAAGACGAGGCATATTATCCGCGGCTGATCTCTACATGAAAATGACCAGAAAAACTCAGGAGATTGTAGAAAAAGTTTTGATTGAAGAGAATAAGTTGAAGGTTTCTATTCCAACTCCTCAGAAGTACGTAGAATCATTATATGATGAAAAATCTCGATACTGCCGTCGTTCTCGGCAGGCATCAAAAGCGACTTCTAATGAAGCTGTCAAGGCCGCTGAACCAAAAGATACTGTTGAAAAAAAATCGTCTGAGTTGACCTCTGCTTGTGGAGAAACTTTCACTAACTCCGACGAAGCTGATCAACACAAACCTGACAGATTCGAACGCGCTTTGTCCGATAGATCTGACTGCAGTGACCATGATTCGTTGGTCATTGATTTGGATGCTTCTGTGACCAAAGAAGCTACTGAATGTTCGGTGGTCCCCAACTGCCAAACCCCGGCAAGAAATTTCCCGGGATCTCGCGAATCTCACGCTGAAACTTTCTGTAAAGTTCAGGATATTAAGAATCTCTTACGAAAAATAGGTACAAATAAAAATGTCAGTAATACTGAAAGTGACATGACTACTTCTAGAACCTCAGGCACTTCAAACACGGGCGCTGACGTTAAACCTTCTGCTGTCGTCATGATTGCCGATTCGACAATTTCAGATGATGAGCCACAAGTTAATGCAGACATTCAGAAAAATCTTAGACCAGAGGCCGATGATCAAATGAAAACCAAGGCAACGCTGGAGTTTGTAGTGGATTCCTCACAAGGTTCAAATGAGTTAGAAGTTGTGGACGTTGAATCAGACAGCGATGGCGGGGGCGACAAGTCTGTTGAAGGAGTCCAGTCTGTCACTCCTGTTACTGCTGACCAGTGTTCTGATGCCCCAAGAAGTAACGAATCTTCGAGCAGCGCTGTTACTGATGTTATAGAACTGGACGATGATGTGGAAGACTGTCCTGCCGTTGACGATTCAGCATCCGACAACTCCGATGACCAAGGTCCTATTGTTGTTGAGGACGATGATGACGAAAATGAAGGTAAGTTTTGGTTGACCAACGCTGCACTAAATATGGGGTACCAGAAAATCGGTTTCCTGAAATGTTTTTTAAATTCAATTGAAACTAGTGTATTTACTTCTATGCTGTTTTTGTTGACTTCTATGGGTGGGAAAACCATTACTTAGTGGTAGAAAGCAGACAAATGTGCCTTCATCTTACGAGTGTAATAGTTGATGGAAATGAAAAAATACTACCTCTATTATCTTTAGCAATTGTAGAAACCAAAAAAATCAGGTCAGAAAAACGACTAGAAGATTTTTCTTTGTTTTGTATCTCGTCTTTGTAAAGAGGTGAGGCATAGATAGTACGTGCTCGTGCCTGCTCAAGCTTTAAAATTTACTTATTTTAATATGCGTGGGTGTAGTTCCTATGAAAGCAAAATAAGTTCATGAAATAGACTTTCATGCTTTGAAACAACTAGTAATGAGAATTGACTGAGGAATCAGAATGGACTTCTTGTTCTACTATTATTTGAATAACTTTGGAGTGAGCTAGTGCAGTGAAGGACTTAGTCGGCACAATGGATATGGTGTTATGTGCTAAGTCTGACGAAATGAAAAATTAATTTTTTTTAGAGTAGTGGACTGGTTATGTGAGGCAGTGTGTCATCATGTATCAGTGTTGCGGTATTATTTATAAGAGTGGAAGATGGTGTTCAGCAGACTAGGGATAGATATAAGGTACCTTGTAGCGTAAGGGAGAAGAGAGCTAGGCTGCTGGTCGTACTCTTCCATTTGTTCGGCTGTCCAACGTACATCAAGGTTTAATGGTGTTTTTATTTTTATGAAAACTCACTATTTTTAATCAATACGTAAAGCATGACAATGGTATTTATTGGCTGGGGTCATAAATTCGTAGTTATACGTTGCATTGACATGTGTTGTAAATGATTTAATAATATTTGCCGTACTTAACAGAAGTACAGAATGCAGTTCACAACTCTGATGAGCGATCACCTCACGAAGGCAGTGAAGTCGCAGCCCACGACTCATCTGGTGACTGCATCATCATTGACAGCGACTCTGAAGAGGAGAACAAGACGTCTGCCAATGAGCCTCAGAAAATGTCTACGGAAAAGCGGCCTATGGACGAAGTGTGTTTAGATGACGAACAGCCTCTCAAGAAACGAAAAGTAAACGATGCTGGGAGCAACTCTGTCAGTGGACATGATTTGCAAATGGAATCTGGGACGAGCTTTGAATCATCTGCCATGGCACAAGCCTTTTCAAAGTCGTCTGTTGGAAGCACTTCACTCACGCAGACCAGTGTTTCTTGCTCGGCAGTCACTGAAGACACTTCGCTGCCCACCAATAGCAGCACTGCAGCAGTCACTGTTCCTGCAGTGGGCAACAGCACTGCAGCAGTTACAGTTCCTGCAGTGAGTAACAGCACTGCAGCAGTTACAGGTGTGGACAGTACTGCTGTGCCTGATGTCGCCAACAGCTCGGCTGTATCCGAAGACCTGGATTTGTCTCAACAAACCGACATTTTTAGTAGTAGCACCATAGCTGACGATGATCTGCCTGATCTCTCTCAGATCATTCCCAGCATCAACGATGACGTACTCCTCAACAATCTACCCGACATGTCATCTTTTGCCGCCTCACTCGCCGACCCTCGAGTTGCTGATGAAGCTCTGCATGTGCACGCTCTCAAGCTACCGCAGTCTTCCGCCTCTCTATCCCAGGCCTCGTTGTCGGTGTCTTCTGTAGCTACTCCACCTGTCTGTTCCACGCCATTACTTGCACCTGTTTGCGCTACGTCTGCGTTTCCCCTTGTTGGTGCAGTACTTTCTCAACAAGATGCCTGCAGTTTCAAGCCATTATCAGCCGGTGAGCTTGCGACTCTTCCAGTAGACTCATCTCACGCTAGTCTTGATTCTAAAGATCACGAGAAACAAGAGGATTCTGCTTTCACGAAGACTATTGATGACTGCTCTGTCGATGGTCATCCTGAAAACAAGGAAGTTATGAATGTTGAATTAACTAGAGTCGAAACTCCGAGTACACAAAACCTGGAAGTCGACGCATCTGCGACTCTGGAAACAGTGCCTGATGTACACATGGACTGTACAACAGTAGGCAATGCTACGCTAAGTAAGAAAAGCTTGAGTACCTCATGTTCTCCTGATCATGTCAGCAAGGAAGGTACAGATACCACCACTGCGTCAGTCACTGTTGATGAAAACGGTGCAGATGCTTCTACTGGAAATCATGTAGTGCAAAGAAGTGATATGAAGAGTCCCGCGATCAACGTTGTGCTTGCCGATGCAGAAGATGAAGGGAGTGAATCCGTTAATGCTACTGTGGGTAACGAGTCTTCAGCTGTTGTTCCTCTTGATGAAGCCAAAGAATCTGTCCCTCCTGCCTGTACAACCATAGGTGCTGAAGCCAGGATAGGTCAACTCTCAACCACTGTTGAAGCAACTGATCCTGCAAAGTTGATTTTAGAAACCTCATCAGTTGCCGATAGCGACAGCGAAGACAACATCAGCGTAGGCATGGCAAGCCTCTCAAGTTGCGCTGACGATAACTCGATTGTGTTTTATGATGGTCGAGACTCCAAAACTCCTGACTCTGAAGCCAAAGCACGGCGTCGCAAGAAATCGACAAGCAGTTCTAACATTCAGAATCTAAAGATGAGAAGGGTAACAAGAGGCTCAATTTTCGACAAACATGAGAACCGGGAAGTCGTCAATTGGGACGATGGGGGGATAGTAGGTCTCTTTCAATGCGAACTTTGCCCTTATGTTGGACGACAACATGTCAGTCACATCGTAAATTTTCACCCTGGTCGAGAAATCACTTGTGAGTTCAAGAAGGAAGACATCAGCATGGTCTTCCGTGACAAAGTTGGCCCTTTCATTCTGGAAGGTAATGACGAACCTGAACATGTCGATCTCAGCTGGGTGCCCGACGGGCTGCAGTTTGATGAGGCCATTTTGTGCAACTACGAAGGCTGTGACTACGTGTCCAACATTAGGTTTGATTTACTATACCACTATATTGAGCACTACCCTAAGTGTCTGCCTACCATGTATCACTGCCGACTGTGCCACTATATGATGAATGACCTAAAAGTTGCTTACGACCATTTTACCTCCCATACTGGCGAGTACCGGTACAGCTGTGGTCTGTGTGGATTTTTAACCTACTCCCTCAACTGCCTTCAGGAACATCACAAGAACTTGCATAAAAATGCAGCTGAGAAGTTCACAGTTGATGACCCCTTCATGGAAGACGAGTGGCCTTATATTTATATCTGCAAACTCTGTTTATTTACTCAGATTCAGCTACATAAAGTGGAATCACACTCGACCCAGAAGCATTCTGGCAAAGCCGAGATTGTCAAAGCAAACATGTTCCGGTCGATCACTATGCACGGCGAGCGGTTTAAACGAACCCCAGCGCCTAAAGACAAAAATAAAGCTAAAAAGCTGGGGAAAAAACTCAAGCCAGTAGACAAAAAGGTATTTATATGCGAAGAGGAAGAAGATGAGGCTACGGAAGTGAAGCAGGAAATTGAAGCCAAGGAATTGGTCGAAAGAATATCTCAGAACATATATACAACGCGAACTGTTGAAGAAATGAAAGTGAATATCTCTAAGCTGGAATCTCTGAGGAAGAAACTTGTGCGGAAATCAGTCGACGAGAGTGATGGCCATAATCCTGCTATAGCACCTCAATCTACATGTGTAGTAACTGAACATGACAGTGCTGAGGCAGATGATCCTGGCACCGAGACTCCAAAGCGCTTACCATCAGAACCAAGCATGCAGCGAGATAGCGATAACAAAACAGGGCTGACAGGCAACGCTGAAGATGAGAGAGATGGTCACGCAAATTCTGTGTTATCTTCTTATAGGAATGAAGATACTATCTCGAATTGTCCACTTTTATTGAACAGCGAGTCCAGCCCTGTTGACAGCCGACCTTCTCTTGAGTCGGTGTCTCAGGAAGAGCACCCTGACGAAGTGGAAGCAGACGCAATTTCGCAAGAGGCGTACTCTCCCAGTTTTGTATTTGGATCACCGGGGGAGACTGGAGACCCGGGTGTGGACCTCAGTAGTACCATTGCCAAATTGAGTCGCGCCTTGCAGCGCACGCAAACCTGCTTTGGAAATGAAAGACAGGATGAGGACAGTGATGATGATACTTGTGGCAGTGCTGCAAGCGAGGGAGAGAGTGGTGAGCAACACACCGATGAAGAAGAGGACGATGAAGAAGAAGAGGAAGAACAAGAAGAAAATGCAGAGGAAGAGGAAGTAGAAAATGATGAAGATGAGGAGGAGGAGGAAGAGGAAGAAGTTGAAGAGAAAATCAAAGATGAAGAGCCTCCCAAAGCAAATAGAGAGAAGCCCTCCGAACACGGCGCTGTGAAGGATAGTGAGACCGTTTTAACTACGGTTAGTGTATGCATGTGTGTAGGTAGGTGTCTGTGTGAGCGTGTATCTGTTCGTGTATGTGTTTGACCACTTATCATGTTTTATTCAAGATTGTTTTTGAATTTTTTAGATATTTTGTGACTTACGAAAATCAGTGGATGTATATTAAATACAGTGTAATGAGCGACTCAAAGTACTGTAGAAAAATCAACAAACCTTCCTATCAAACCAATTGTTGTGATTGCCTCTATTATACGCTCTTTAATTATTTACACACAGAGTATGGCAACATAACTTTTTTTGCTTTCCAAAAAGTTATGGAAAAAAGTTATGTTGCTACATCCTGTATTTAAGTTCTGCATTTCACATCCTCATTTATCAAAAATATGTTGGTTTGGCTATAAGGGCAATATAGAAAATTCATCTGTTATTTGTAACACAGTTCACTTAATGAACTTGTTCCTGATTCCTTATAGTGGTAAACCCTGGTTGACTTTCTTTTTTTTAGTGTAATAAGTGGCCAATTTTTTATGTTCGTTACAAGAAATTATTCGCAGTTGTCTAGTCAACTCTCTAGTGGCGACAGCAGTAAAGTTCAATTCTGTTTTCCTTTTTCTTTTTAAAAAACGAGTTTTGTATGTTTAAAACAAAGTCTGCTTAACAAGACTAACCATTGAAGTCATTGTTGTTGTCTAGTTGGCTAAGTGATACCTGGATGCTACCATGATCAGTACTAGAAAATTGCTTGATGTGTACAGGGAAGCTCAGCAGACTCGTGCCGATGCCCGCACCCGCACTGCTGCTTCAGTGCTGCCTCTCAAGACTTGCTGACGGCACACCAGGTGCAGGAACACGGCCTCTACAGCTGCTCCTTCTACTTCTGCTCCTACGCTACACCGTCTGAAGAACAGTTCATCGTCCACTACCAGACACACCCGCTGGTGCGTTTCCTGTCATTGCAATTCTGTAGGCAGACCATACAGCTTGGTCGCGCCGCAGAAATTTTGAAAGATGTGATGCGTACTCTGACACCAGTTGTTATTTTCCTCGTGGATGTCGCGAGAAGACCAGAAGCATCTCTCATGTTGACTTTATTGTAGGTGCTGAAGATTTATTTAAGATGAGTTCTAGCTTCATCATGTGGGTGGATTTTATGAAGCGGGCGAAAGTACGTTTCGAGATTCACTTTTTACAAATACAATTCCTGATGAATGAAAAAGCTTCAGTTCTCACGTCCATGCTATATAATGTGAACAATAACAAAATATCAGAGAAAGGCCGGAAGATTCTAGATAGAAAATGTATGAATTGTCATAAAACTGATTCCAATGTTTGCTCTTGCAATCGTATGGTTCAAGAGTTTCGCTTTACTCCTTTTATTCCATTTATAATGAAAACGTTGTTTTTTTTTGTACTTATTTTTTATGCAATGAGCCCTTCAGTTCTTGCCTCGTATTCATTTGTGAACTTGCTTTTCTTTTTAAACGTTTTTGAACTTAGCGTGTTTGCCCTATCGTATTTGGTCAATTCATTCCCATTCCTTTCCAGTCTCGTTTCTTTTCATTCCTTTCCATTTCCTTCCAGCACTTTCCACTCCTTTCCTTTTTTTCCACTCCCTTCCTTTTTTTCTACTCCCTTCCTTTTTTTCTACTCCCTTCCATTTTTTCTACTCCCTTTTATTTTTTCCACTCCCTTTCATTTTTCCACTTCCTTTCATTTTTTCCACTCCCTTCCATTTTTTCCACTTTTGTTATTTTCCACTCCCTTTCATTTCTACTTCCTTTCATTTCTATTTCCTTTCATTTCTACTTCCTTTCATTTCTACTTCCTTTCATTTCTACTTCCTTTCATTTCTACTTCCTTTCATTTCTACTTCCTTTTATTTCTACTTCCTTTTATTTCTACTTCCTTTTATTTCTACTTCCTTTTATTTCTACTTACTTTTATTTCTACTTACTTTTATTTCTACTTACTTTCATTTCTACTTACTTTCATTTCTACTTCCTTTCATTTCTACTTCCTTTTATTTCTACTTACTTTTATTTCTACTTACTTTCATTTCTACTTACTTTCATTTCTACTGCCTTTCATTT